>PVJS01001366.1:0-99387 GCA_004027185.1 Glis glis | reverse complement strand
AGAGAGAGAGAGAGAGAGACAGGGAGAGAGAGAGAGAGAGAGAGAGAGAGACAGGGAGAGAGAGAGAGAGAGAGAAAGCTGAGGCTGGCTGCGAACCCGGATCCTCCGGTCTCCGCCTCCCAAAGTACTGGGATTACAAGCGTGCGCCACCATGCCCGGCCTCTCACACACATTCTTTTACTTTGGTTTCTGTTTATATATCCCATTTTAAAAAAATCCTCATTTTTGTCACCAGTCACTCTCTTCCCACAATATAGTGTAGAAGTTAAAAACCCAAATGTGGAGAGAGACAAAACTTGACCATAAAAATGCTGTAATCTCTCATGTCTCCTCAGGGATGCTATAAGAGATTCAATGGAATAGTGTTTATAAAACCCTTAGAGTATACTTGGCCCAGGGCATCAATAAAGTGTTCAGTGGGTAAAATTTATTATTATTTAGTCATTCACCAAATATTTTCAAGTACTTTCAATGTGCTGAAATGCAATAAATGAAAAGACACAAGAGGTTACTACCACACTCCATGTGACTTTTCTCCTCTGATATCTGTCTCCATCTGTCTGGATGCGGTACCAGAAAAGGCATGGACTTTGTGCTTAACACGCACATGCCCATCTCAACTCCAAGCCTTGCTGTGAAAACTTAAATAAACTCCTCTAAAGTCTCTAGGCCTTAGTCTACTCAGGAGTAGAATATCAGTGATATTCATTGTAGAGTGCAGTTGGGATAACTGTATAGACAAGTATTAAAATTTCTTAGCCAAATTGTTGGCATATGTTGTAGCTCAACAAATATTAGATTACTCCTCACCCCTACATCTGTATGTATTTCTCAAGGGCTTTCTCATTTCCAATTTCAATATTGTCTCATTTTTTTAGGATTTATTTCTGTGAAATCAACCATTCCCTTCAGTGGCACTCTCAAATCCATATCGGCCACCCCACACTTTCTACAATGCCATTGCATCTCTTCATGAGTGTATAGAACATTTTTACCTAGAGGCCCGCCAGAACTTCACATTCTCTCTGTCTAAACTCTGATTAGCTATAATGCGGACCTCTACGTAGAATCCCGTCCTTCAGGCTCTTCTCCCTCCAACATGCTCTGCACTCTGCTGCTGGGTTTCCTTTCCCAAATTGCTTTCTCCATTGTACTCACAAGTTCTGAAATCTCCAAAGACTCTGCTCACAGGTACCTGCAATAAAAAGTTAAATATTTACTGTTATAAAAGCTATGGGCTCCAAAAAGGAATCAAGTGCTATGTTAGCCAGCTTTCTGTTACTGTAAAAAATAGCAGAGATAATAAACTTATAAAGAGAAAAGGTTTATTTTGGCTTCCAGTCTTAGAGATTTCAGCCCATAATTGTTTGGGATATATATTATAATAATAATAATAACATACATATATTATTATTATTAACTATGGTCACCATGCAATGCAATGGATCACTACAACATATTTCTCCAATCTAACTGAAACTTGTACCCTTTGACAAGATCTCCCCTTTCCCCAATGCTTCTGGGCCTGAGGTGAGGCAGCTTATCAAGGCAAAAGCACATGGCAAAGCAAAACCACTCACATCATGGCCAGGGAGCCAAAGGAGCGAGGAGGAGACTGGGGTCCCATAGTCCGCTTCAGGGGCATACCTCCCATGACTTAAAGACTTCCCACAAGGCCCCACCTCTTATTATTACCACAGGATGGGGAATAAACCTTTTAACAGATGGACCTTTGGGGTATGCTTATCCAAACCATAGCGAGTACTATGTCAATAAAAACTCCCAGTGTCCTGTGGATTTCTGGACTGCAGATAAGAATGTCAAGCTTAGAGATGATTTCACTTCTTTGAAGTTCATTTCTTATGTACTAAGAAGCTAGACAAGATGACTTCTTACATATCTTCTAATTCATGGATTTTTACAAAAGCCATGGTTTAGTTTGAAAGTTAACAAAGCAAAGGATGCACACTTTTGTCAATTCTCATCATTTTATGTTTATTCATTTTAATCAATAAATAATAGTTATGCATACTTAGGGGACACATTGTTGTTTTTATCTATGTACACATTTTAGAAAGATTATCTCCAGCTAATTAACCCCAACAACATATGAGATCACTGAAGTCTATGCTCTCAGTAATTTTGAATATTTGAATACTATACATTATTAGTTGTGGTCACCAGGCAACACAATGGATCGCTACAACTTATTCCTCCAATCTAACTGAAACTTTGTACCCTTTGAGCAACATCTATCCTTTCCCCATCCCTTTTACCACCCCCCCACAAGCATACACATGCACCAGCCACTGGTAACCACCTTTCTATTCTCTATTTCTATGAAATCGCATTTTTTAGATTCCAAATATAAGTGAGATCATACAATATTTCTTTCTGTGCCTGGCATAATGTCTTCCAGGTCCATCCATTTTATTATGAATGAGAGATTTTTTTCTTTTAGGAAAATCAGTATTATACAGTAATATTAATATTATAGTTACAGTATTAGTAGTGGTATTATGTATTAGTAATATGCAGTAGTATTCCTTTGTGTATTTATACCACATTTTCCTTATCCATTCATATGCTGATGAACACTTGGGTTGCTTCTGTATATTGGCTATTGTGAATAATCCTCCAATGAATGTGGGACTGTACAAAGTTCTTTAGGTACTGATTTCAATTCTTTTGGATATGCAGCCAGAATTGGAATTGTTTGATCATCTTCTCAACTCTATGTTTTCTTATTCTCTGGGACAAATGCTGTCTTGAAATAAGAGAAGTCATATCCTTCTATCATTAGTCATGTCCAAAAAGTTTTGTCAATAGATTTTTTTTAAGTGACTCTGGGCTACCAGCTATTCTCTGTTGAAAAATGTAAGCGGTTTTTGTAAATTTCTTTCTATACCGTAAGTAAAATGATAAAATATTGCAGTAATATCATTTCTGGAAATGAAAGAATCTTCATAGTTTATGCTGTTCTTTGAATATACTTTAATCCTGAAATCTTTTCTCTTTCAGATACTGAGACTGGCTTATTCTGAGAACTAAGTTGAGGTTTGCTTGAGCTTTGAACACTGAGTGATCTCAGTTTCCAAAGTAATTCAAATAAATTATCTTTATTTTCTCCTCATACTTTTGCGTCCACATTAGATAACTCTCTTGTATTGGTTGGCTGTTGGATTCCATTATTGTCCACCAGACACGGATTGCTATAGGAAAATGTTTGTGTGTGACCTATACATGTAGGTTGCATGTAAAGTCTCTAAGAAACTGGATTCTTTGCTGGAGTTTTCACTTCTTTTGACTGGGGCAGGAGGAACATGAGTAATCACTTGAATGAAGATTGAACTTGGATGAATCATCACTTGAAGGAACCACATCAAGTGAAAAAAGAGTGAACCGGATATGAAGAGAGGAAAAGGTCCTGATAAAGTAGCGGGTTAATAGTGAAGTGGAGGTACACGTAGGAATAACACTGTCTAGGTTAAGTAGAGCTTGATTATCAAAGACTTCAAAAACCAGGAAGATTTCATATTTCGTCCCCAAATAAGTGTTGGCAACTTCTGAGAATGGGAACTGTGGAATTCTTTATTTCTGCATTTCATAAAGGAGAAAACAAAAATTTGTAAAATTTCTACCTGGAGTCCAAGAACTTAAATATTATCTCCAAGTTATACATATGTTCATCAAGTGATTAAATGGCTTTTAAAAAAAGTAATTGAAGCAGAGTCAGAATTAAACTGACTGCATTTTCATTACCTATTTTTTTAACAGTTACTCTTTTAGTATGAGACGTGAATTTCTTCCTCATATTGTAATCCATCCATTCAGACACCCAGATAAACTAAGAGCATCTCAGAGGAGATGCATCCTTGAAGTGTGCTCTGCAGGAAAACTGCAGAATAAACCACACTTGGACTTCATAAAATTGTAGCTTGTGTACATAGGGAAATAACCATTAGAGCCAATTATCTTTAGACAGACTGATGTTTCAAATTCTAATTACAAATTTTTAGCCTCATTAACACATGGTTTCATTTTATATCTTGGCTACCACATTTTATTGTTACAATTCATTAAAAATAATGTGAAAAATGAAGATGATCATAAACTTCATCAGATAAGCCAAAGAAAAAATAGTGCCTGGGTAATGATAACAACACTTTATACTTGCATGGCAACTTCCTTTTAAGGAGCTCAAAACATTTCACAAACATTATCTCATTAATCCTACAAGCTGTGCCATGAAAAATAATTCCTTAGATCTCTGGGCTAGGGAAATTGATGCATTAAATGGCTGTGGCCTCTTTCTAATATCGTACCTTGAATTATGAACAAATGAAGTAAACTCTAGATTCATCTGTTATTATTTTTAAATTTACATCAAGCAAAATTGGCCTTTTTGGCGTACGTTTCTATGAGTCTTTACACACATAGATTAGTATACCTACCACCATAGTCAGGATACGACTATGGCTTCTTTGTGCTGCTTTTTTGTCCTCAAACTTTCTCCCACATTTCCCTTGGCAGACACTGATCAGAGGGCTCTCCATCATTGCTGATTTGCCTTTTTCAGAATATCATAAAAATGGAATCACAGAGAGCTTGGGGGTTTGCTTCTTTTTCTCAGCAAAATGCATTAGAGGGCCAAATTTCTTGCTGTTTGAATATATAGTTCATTTCTTTTTATTACTAAATAATATTCCATTGTGTGGATGTATCCAGTCTGTTTATCTCTTAACATATTATAGGACATTTAGATTATTTCCAGTTTGGGTTGATTATTAATAGAGTTCCTATGTATATTTGTATACAAAAGTTTGCTTCATCATTTGTATGTCATTTGTATATCATTTGTATACAAAAATAGGCTTCGTTTCTCAATTTAAATATCTATGAATAGAATTACTGGATTATGTGGCAAGTGAGTGTCAACTTTATAAGAAATTGAAAAACTGTTTTCCATAGTGTCGGTATTATTTTGAATTCCTATCAGGAATGTATGAAAGTTCCAGATTCTCCACATTCTCACTAATAGTGGCCATTACCACCATAAAAAATTATTTCAACCATTCTAATCAGTGTATGTAGTGAATTGTTTTTGTGGTTTTTGCTTGCATTTCGGAAAAGGCTAAGCATGCTGAGTATTTTTCATGTATTTATTTTCAATCAGTATATCTCATTTGGTGAAGTGTCTGCTCGACTATTTTGTACTTGTATGTGCTTGAAGCTTTTTGTATATTCCTTGGGATTTTCTACACAGGCAATCATGTGCATGTAGATAATTTTATTTATTCCTTTTAAATCTTATGCATTTATTTCTAGGTCTATTATTCCTAAGTTATTAAAATTATGCACAAAAATTTATTTGTATTATTCAGTTGTTATCATTTTAATATGAGGAGTCTGTAATGATATTCTTTCATTCCTGATTTTAGCAATTTGTGTCTTCTGTATTTTATTGTTGTTACTCTAATGAGAGATTTATCAATTTCATTAATTATTTCAAAGAACCAGATTTTAGTTCCATTGTTTTTTTCTACTACTTTTTGTTTAAAATTGTATAGATCAATCTTTATTATTTCCTTCTTTCTGTTTACTTTGGGGTTATTTTTAATATTTTTTTTATTTTCTTAAGGTGGATCAATTTCGGTCTTTATTTTTATTTATTTATTTTTTTGGCGGTACCGAGGATTGAACCCAGAGGCATTCTACCTCCAGGCTACACCCCCAGCCCTATTTTTTATACTTTATTTTGAAACAGGGTCTCACTAAGTTATGGAGGGCCTCACTAAGTAGCTGAGGCTGGCCGCGAACCCGGATCCTCCAGTCTCAGCCTCCCAAGTACTGGGATTACAAGCGTGCACCACCACACCCAGCTTGGTCTTTATTTTTTATTAAATTTGTTTTAACTGACACAAAAACATAAAAATTATACCTATTAATGGGATAACATGCGATGTTTCTATGCATGTATACATTGTGTATTATTTAAATTAGGTAAAGTATCTTGGCAAACACTTATCATTTCTTTATAGTTAAAACATTCAAATTCTTCTATCGTTTAAAACTACACTATTCATTATCATTACCTCTAATTATCATAGTATGCAATAGCACAATAGGACTTCTTACTCCTGTCTAACTATAGCTTAGCAACCACGGATCAATCTTTCCCCATTTGCCATCCCCCGGCCTCTGGTAACCACCATTCTCCTCTCAACTTCTAGATCAATTTTTCTTTTATTCTACATATGACTGAGATCATGTGATACTTGTCTTTCTGTGCCTGGCTTATTTTACTGAACATGATGATCTATAGTTCCATCCATGTTCACAGAAAAGACAGAATTTTACTTTTTTATGGTTGAATAGTATTGCATTGCATGTATGCACCATATTTTCTTTATCCATTCTTTAGTTGATGGACACTAAGGTTGTTTCCATTTCTTGGCTATTGTGAAGAGTGCTGCAGTAAATGTGGGATGGCAGATGTCTCTTTGACATACTGATTTCATTTCCTTTGTATAAATACCCGGGAGTGAGATTGTTAGATCATAACGACAGTTCTACTTTTTGTATTTCATGGAAACTCCACACTGTTTTCAACAAAGGTTATAATCATTTACATCCACAAAGACTCCCTATTCTCCACACCTTCACAGGCATTTGTTAGTTTTAGTTTTTCTGAAAGTAGCCATTCTTACAGGTTTGAGAGATATCTCATTGTGGTTATGATTTTTATTTCCTTGATGATCAGTGAAGTTGAATATTTTTATATACCTGGTGGTCATTTGTCTATCTTCTTTGGGGAAGTATTTATTAATTACATCTATTGCTCATCTTTTAATCAGGTGAGTTTTTGTTTGTTTGTTTGCTTGCTTTGTTTTGTTTTTGCTATTTTTGGAACTTCTTATATATCCTGAATATTAACCCCTTGTCAGATGTATAGTTTGGAAATATTTTCTCCCATTCCATAGGCTATGTGTGCACTCCAATGATTGTTTCCTTTGCTGTGCAGAAGCGTTTTAGTCCATATAATCTCATTTGTCTGTGTCTGCTTTTGTTTTCCTGTGCTTTTGAGGTCTTGCCCCTCCCCCAAATCCTTGCGTACTCCAATGTCTTGAAGAATTTCCCCATGTTTTCTTCTAGTAGTTTCACAGTTTCAGCTCTGACATTTAAGTTGTTAATCCATTTTGGGGTGAGTCTTCTCTCTCTCTTATAGTCTACCTAAGGGTTTCTCTTTTGTTCATCTCTTTGAAGAACAAGCTATGAGTTTCACTGATCTTTGATACAGTGTTTGTTATTGTTTTTGTTGCTGCTGCTATTTATTTATTTCTGCTCTGATCATTATTATTTCTTTCCTTCTACTATTATACTTGGTTTTCTAGTCCCTGGAGATTCAACAATAGGTTCTTTATTTGAAATTTTTCTATTTTATTTTTTAGTGTAGGGGTAACTTACTATAAACTCTTCTCTCAGTACTACTTTTGCTGGCCAATTGGTTTTGGCATATTGTGCCTCCATTCCATTTATTTCAAGAAATCGTTAATTTTTTCTTGATTTCCTTCTCAATCATTGTTGAAGAATAAGTTGTTTAATGCTCATGTATTTGTATAGTTTCCAAAGTTTTTCTTGTTATTGTCTAGATTTATTATATTGTGGTCAGTAAATGTACTCAATATGATTTCAGCCTTTAAAAATTTGTTGAGACGTGTTTTGTAGCATTTCACATCATCTATCCTGGAGAATGTTTCATGTGCTGATGAAAAAAAAGTGTATTCTGAAGTTGGTGGATGGAATATTTTGTAAATATTTGTTAGGTCCATTTGGTCAAGGGTGCAATTTAACTCTGCTGTTTCCTTATTGATATTCTGTCTGAGTAGTCTATTTATTGCCGGGAGTGGAATGTTTAAGTCCCTACTATTATTGAGTTGGAATCTCTCTCCTTAGGTCTATTAATATTTGCTTATGTACTTGAGTGATCTGGTATTGGGTGCATATACAGTTAGAATTATTTCCTCTTGCTAAATTGACACTTTTTGCTTATAAAATGACCTTCCTTGTCTCTTTTAACTTCTTTTGGTTTATAGTTTATCTGATGTAAGTATATCTGCTGCTGCTTTCTTATGGATTCCATTTGTATGCAATATCATAGTCCATCCCTCACGTTCAGTCCATGTGTGTCCTTAGAGGTGAACTGGGTTTCTTGTAAGCAACATATACTTGGGTCTGTTTTTTAATCCATTCAGTTGCACTATATCTTTAATTGGAAAATTTAATCCATTTGCACTCAAGGTAATTATCAATAGTAATTACATCAGTTTTATAACTTATTTTCAAGTTTTGATAAAGTTTCCTTACTTCATTTTCTCCCTCTCTTACAGTTTTCCTTTGTGGTCAAGCATTTTTCTCTAGCAGTGTATTTTGATTCCCTGCCTATTATTTTTGGTTTGTCTATTATTAATTTTTGCTTTGTGTTTACAATGAGGCTTATGAAAAACATCTTTCAATTATAACAAGCTATTTTTAAAATATAGAAACAACATGATCTTAAGGAAGAGAGAGAGAATACTAATAAGAAAACTCTACACTTGCATTCAGTTGCTCCCCACGTTTTGAATTTCTGGTATCTTACTTTACATTTTCTATATTGCCTCTTAACATATCCATAAAGTTATATTAATTATATTGGTTCTTATTTTTACTAAAGACATGAATGGTTTACTCACCATATTTACAAAATTAGAGCACTCTGAATTTGTCTACATAGTTACTTAAACCAGTAGGTTTTATATCATCTGATATTTTCTTCTTACTTACTAATATTCTTTTTTTTCAGTTTAAAAAAACCTCCTTTAGCGTTTCTGGTAAAAAACAAGTCTGGTGGAGGCATATTCTCTCAGTTTTTGTTTGTCTCAGAATTTTTGTCTGTGTTTCATTTCTAAAGGATAGTCCTCTTGGTTGGTAATTTTCCTTAAGTATTGTGAAAATCTCATGCCACTCTCCCCTAGCCTGTACAGGTTCTCTTAAGAAGTCTGCTGACAGGTGAATTATGACAGCTTTATGTGTTTCTTTTATCGTGCTGCCTTAATAATTGTTTCTTTATCTTCCACTTTTGAGAGCTTGGTTATAAGATACCTTGAAGGTAATTTATTTGAGTTCACTCAACTGGTGACCTTTGACCTTTCTGTACCAGGATATTTGTATTCTTCTCTAGGTTTGGGAAGTTTTCTGTTACTATCCCTTTGAATAAAACTTTCTACCACTTTGGCATGCTCAAGTAGCTCTTGAGCTCCAGTAACCTGCATGTTTGCTCTTTTAAACTTTCCCAAAGTTTTGTAAGCTTTTTAAATTTCGATTGATTATTTTTCCATTTTTTCTTTATATATTTTCAATTCATCTATTTTTGAGCTCATTAATTCTTCTGTTCGATCTATACTGCCATTTATGCTTTCTATTATGTTTTTAATTTAATCTCTCTTTTTTCAGTTTCTTTATTAGAATATTGAATCATTTCTCTGTGTTTTCTTGAAACTCATTTAGTTTCCTTAAAACAGCTAGCTGTCTTAAATTCTCCTTCAGAGAATTCTCCCATACTGATTACTCTCTTGCCAGTTCGGGGCACCTTATTTTGAGTGTCAAGTGATGTCATGGATCCCTGAAAGATTTTGATGCTTTCTGGTGTATGACATCATCTGAGCATTGAAAGGTGAGGTATTTATTCGTCTTTGTAATCTGGCTTTGTGTCTGTCTTTCCAGAAATTATAATCAGGCTGCTTATTTTCTCTGAACCTGTAGTCATTTTCACTACTTCAGCACTAGAGAGTACCCAAAGTCCAGGTTTACCATGAGTCTTCTATTGACGTGTTGTCAGTATTTTAGACATAGAGAGTGATCCAAGCCCAAGTTTGTCCCAAACCCACAGTTGGTGTGTTCTACATGAACCGAGGGCCTGTGTTTTGAAGGCTCAGTGCACAGCCTGTGACACTATTGGGAGGTGGTGGGAACTTCAAGAAGTGCGGCCTAGCGGGAGAATTGCGGGAGAGCTCTTCAAGGGGACATTGGTACTCCAGCCCCTTCCTATTTCTCTCCTTACTCCCTGTCTGCCATGAAGTAAGTAGTCCCACTCTACCATGTGCTCCTACCATGATGAACTGTGCCACAGGCCCAAAGCAACAGAACCTCCTGACCATGGGTTGATACCTCTGAAACCATGAGTAAAAACAAAACAAAGCTGGCTGGCTTTCCTTCCTTCTTTCCTTCTGTCTTTCTTTCTTAAGTACTGGGGATTGAACCCAGGGCTAAATGCACGCTACGCAAGAGCTCTACCACTGAAGTACATTCTCATTTCCACCTTTTAAGTTGATTATCTCTGGTGTCTTGTCATAGTGACAGAAACAAGTGGTCCTTAGTCAAGAAATAGAGAGCTTCTCTAAGTAGTCCTAAGTGAAGAGATAGCTTCTCTTGGAGATTTTTCTGTTCACATTAAATGCTTGGCCCCAGGTATTAAGGCTGTTCATTGACAGGAGGTATTGGAACACAAAAACATGAGAAACTCATTGCTGACCTGATGGTAATTCAATTTTTGCATTTTTCCCAACCTGCCTGCTACCATTTACTTTTTGGAGTCTGCATTATGTGCAGGGTTTTTAGTTGCCTTTAGAAAAAGAGACAGGGTGGAATGTGTTTATTCCATCTTGATTAGAACCAGAAACCAAGGTTTAGATTTTTCGAATCCTAGTCATTAAGCCAATCTTGAAAATATGCCTTAGTTTAGAGCCTGAAATAAATGTTCAAGCAATATAGAATGTAATTTGTATTAACCAAAGTGCTAAAAATTCAAGCATTTCATTTAACCCCTATCATAACTCTATGAGTTTATATGATAGACATTTTAAATGTTTTTACTTATATATTATCTTTTCTTTTATATTTTCTTTATATATTATACATTTTATTTGTATAGATTCCTTATCTATTTGTTTGTTTATTTTATATATTTCCACTTACAAGTTATACTTCTACTTATGTATATTTTCAGATAAAGGAATTGAGGTAAATCACCCATGGACTAATAACTAATGGAGTCAGGTTTGAATCTAGGAAATCTGGCTCTAGAACATAAGCTCTTAGTCATTGCACGTGAGTTTAGGTCTCCTTTTATTTTTATTATTTTTAATATACATGATAGTGTGCATTCATTATTTTTAATATACATGATAGTGTGCATTCATTATTTTTAATATACATGATACTGTGATATAACCATTATAGCTTCAAGCTTATTTTCTTCTATGTTTAGGGAGGAATATGGATTAGTTGGCAAATACGTGATATTATTCTTTCCGAAATGGGGTCAGGAAAATATCTGGAAAATCAAAACAATTTTAAAACCCAATTGATACTTTAAAATTATGTGTGTATCAGCTGGATTTAATCACACAATTCTCCTCCCCACCCACAAGATTTTTAAACTCTAATGTTAAGTGAAAGGGTATATGAAGAGTGGAAGTTTTTTGTATCAGCCACTGACACACACAAAAAAAATTTTTTAATTAAACAATCAGTAGCTCACTCTTGTCTATAAAGTTAACAACTCAATCAAGCCACTAAAGTAACGCTATACAAAATTAAACCTGTGGAGTTAAAGCTGGTCTAGAGCCGCACAAGGTAATAATAGGCATTGAAAGCTAAGTGTGCAATAATTTTTATAGAGTAATTTTATGTCATTGAGGGTAATAATAAAACATTAGGCTCGCATTTTATTATCTTACTTTCCTTTTTGTTTTATTCTTATGGGTATTCATTTTTACTGTATTTTCCAAAAGCATAATTATGTGATGGATCGGAAATTTAAAAAATAAGACAAAAACAAGACTGTTTCTTCATCTCAGCCAGTTTGAGTCATGCTACATTAAAGCACAGGGACTGCTTCCTAATTCTAAGAGAAGCAATGGCAAAATCAATCAGACTGTGGGATCCCTGGCACTGTTTTCTGTCTTTAGTGATTCTTAGCATTTTTAGAATGTGTGCTTGAACTCTCCAGTAGGGCTGTATTTGCTTACAAGGCACAAAGGCCTGGAGGAAGATCACAAGGGCTGATTTTGAATCTGCCTAAAACTGTTGTTTATACTTATCATCGTTTCTTTCCCTTCAAGTTTTAGACTTGCAGGGCGAGCCCTGATATTCATATGTAGAGCCTGAAAGCTCAGAGCAGGGAAAGAACACTGACGCCAAGCGGCCTGGGGTTTGGGGGAGACCAGAATATGCCACCCCAAAATATGAAGGACTGTTGAGCTGAAGACATAAGAACAGGTCGAGGAAAGCTCTCTGCCCTCCCTCTATTTGCCTAAAAGCAGGGCAAAGACAAAAGGCGAACTTCTCCTCTTCCTAACCAGGAAGAAAAAGGTTAACCACTGAAGACATTTTTCAACCCTTGTGGTCCTGGAGACGGTACCAGGAGTCTACAGTGACACACTTGACTGACTGGCCATTATCTGCCTCTTACTTGCCTTCCCATGAGTCTGTTCCTACAACTGTTCAGAGGATAAAAGTGAACAGACTCAAAGTCCTCTTCCTTTGTCTTACCATTTCTCTAAAAAGTTACCGTTCTTTCTTGAAACTGTTACAAAAGCTGGAATTTAAGCCACCTGTTTGAGAACTACTCCTTCTCTGGGTGTCTCTCCTGTGTATGTGAAATATCCACATTAATGAACTTCTGCTTGTTTGTTAGTCTGTCTTTTGTGGCAGGGGTCCATTCCAACTAAGAACCTATGGAAATCCTGACAGGTTTCTCAGGGATTGGAGGTCCTGGAGCATCACGGCGCTGCACTCTCAACCCTCACAGGGTAAAGGCAATTAAGACAAAAGAGAGAGGAGGGGAGGTCAGGGGAGGTCAGAGCATCATAGCACATGCTCACCACTTTCCTCATTACACAAGACAGTCTGCATCAATAGCTCTTACTCCTTCATTTTTTTTTGGGGGGGGGAGGCAATACTGGCTTTTGAGCCCAAGGGCATTCTACCTTTGAACTACACCTCCAGCCCTTTTTATCTTATTCATTTATTTATTTTGAAACAGGATCTCACTAAGTTGCTGAGATCCTCACTAAGTTTCTGAGGCTGGCCTTGAACCTGCGATCCTCCTGTCTCAGTCTCCCAAGTACCGGGATTACAGGCGAATGTCACCACACCCAGCTTACTCCTGTAATTTAGTCAGCCTAATACTGACTAACATTATTTCACCCCCCGTTATATAAACATGGATGTCTTGTTAAACAAGGAAGAACTGATGAAAGAAACAATTCAAATTATGCTCTGCCCATGTGTGAAGACGTCACTGCCAATCTCACTATTATGTACCAGGAAGGGAGGGTAGCAGGCGGGACCTGAAGGGAAACACCAAGACCTGTGCGCATGTTTGCTTAAATAGTTTTGAACCGCACTATGATGTATAATTAAAATGCACCAATAAAAGCATAAAAATTCACAATCAATCAACTTCTCTGGAAGTTCCATAAATGTCTAGAATTAGAGCTTAATGTTTAAAAATGCAACAAATATGAAATGAGTTTTCTATAGTGTGGACATTGTATTCCTTATGATAAAGGTTGTGTTTTTTTTGGTGGTGGTACTGGGGATTGAACCCACGGGCATTCTACCTCCAAACTATACTCCCAGCCCTTTTTATTTTTTGTTTTGAATCAGGGTCTTGCTATGTTGCTGAGAGTCTTGCTAAATTGCAGAGGCTGGCTGTGAACCTGCAATTCTCCTATCTCAGCCTCCCAAGTATTGAGATTACAAGCATGTGCAACCACACCCAGCTTCCTACAATAAAGTTTTGTAACAACATTTAATCAGAAAATGAAACCATCTCTAAGTTTGTTCAAGACTTTTTTCATGGTACTTGATCCAAATTCCCGTACTGTAAAAAAAAAATGCTTACAAAATTTAAAACAATGAGATGTATAGATATCTCAATCTGCTGTCACCAGAATACTAATCAGTCACAAAATATAGGAAATGAAAATGTCAATCAATTAAATATATATTCATATCCTATGAATTAGTCTATTGATGTTACTTTATAGCCTTCAGATATCAATTGTTCAAGTATATTCAAGTATTTCCATTCAAGAAAATGTCAATAAATGTATATATATATATATATATATATATATATATATATTCATAGTCTATGAATTAGTCCATTGATGATACTTTATAGCCTTCAGATATCAATTGGGCAAGTGTATTCAAGTCTTTATAGCCTTCAGATATCAATTGGCCAAGTATATTAAGTCTACTTGAACCACTCTATCCTATGAAAATTAAATAAAGTTCTTTGTAAGGTAGGACATGTAAAGTTTTGTCCAGGATTTCCTGGGATTCATGGGTCATCTAATATTTTTCCCAGGGTGATATTTCTTCCTGCTTGCAAGAAAATACTTTTGATCTCTCTTGTGTTTTCTCTAGTCTGCATTTACCCAAGTCTGGAGCCCTTCATTTCCCAAATGGCCAATTCCATTAGGCCTTTACATTTTGTTTTATAAACACTTTCTGAAGATTGGTGCTCATAATAGCTCTGCTCATAGAACTGTTAAGAAGATAAGTGAAATTATGCATGTAAACTTCCTGATATACAGTAAGCATTCAGCAACGATTAGCTGTTATCAGTTTTTGAGGGAAAATGATGTGGGATTCCATCATAGTAAAAAATAAAAAAAAGACATGACATGGTAGACATCCTGTTTTCTGCTATCCTTCTTTCTTTCTAGCTGTTCACACCTCAACCCTTCTCAGTTTTCTTAGGCAGGGGAGTTCAGTCCCTCTATCTCTTTCTCTCTTTCTTTCCCTCCCTTCTTTCCTCTCCCCAACCCATGTCTCATGGTTAGCAGGGAGAAGAGGGGATTGGAGTCAGATACTGGGCCAGGAATCAATCAGTCTCTCTCTGTCTCTCTGTATCTCTCTCTCTCTCTCCCTCTCCCTGTCTTTGGTACTGGGGATTGAACCTGGGGCATTCTACCTCTGAGCTATACCCCAGTCCTTTTTATTTTTTATTTTGAAACAAGTTCTTGCTAAGTTCCTAAGAGTCTCACAAGTTGTTGAGGCTGGTCTTAAACCTGTAGACCTCCTGTGTCAGCCTCCCAAGTACTGGGATTACAGGTATGCGCCACCATGTCCAACTCCAGGGATCTCTTAATGGACTCTCTCTTTCAAAACCAAGGCATCTATCAAAGAGGACTTGTAGCCGGGCGTGGTGGCGCACACTTGTAATCCCAGTACTTGGGAGTCTGAGACAGGAGGATCCGGGTTCGCAGCCAGCCTCAGCTACTTAGTGAGGCCCTCCGCAACTTAGTGAAACCCTGTTTCAAAAATAAAGAATAAAAATTAGGGCTGGGGGTGTAGCTCAGAGGTAGAATGCCCCTGGGTTCAATCCCCAGTGCCAAAAAAAAAAAAAAAAACCAGAGGACTTGTTCTACTGCCCTAACAATGATAGTCAACTAGGCCAATCAACTGTGGAATTAAAGGTTCAAGTGACTTTGTTTCATTCAAAACTATTTCAGAAATGAAACCATCCTTGAAGAGCAAGGAGAATTGGATAGTACATAAAATCAATATAAATTATTGATCCATGATCTCTTCATAAGCTATAAGGAACATATTTGAATAAAGAAAAACATTTTGAATTTATTTGTAATCAATTCAATTAACATTTTATTGAAAATTTTTTCTTCCAGAGAAATAAAATCTGCTATTAACAGACCTCTAATGAAAAATATCAAGAAATTCAAGTATTCAACCAAACTAATCCATCTATTTAGGGAATTTTAGAGATGACTTATGTATTAGTTTTCCCAGTTTGTTAGCTTTCCGTCACTATCACAAAATACCCTAGATACTTAATTTTTTTAAATAGAAAAGGTGTATTTGGGCTTACAGTCTTGGAGGCTCCAGTCTGTGATCAGTTGGTCCTATTGCTTTGGGCCTGGGGTAAGAAAACACATCAGGGTGGGAGAAAGTGGTGCAGTAAAACCTCCAGCCTTTCATTAGAAAGCAAAGAAGAAAGAAAGGGTTGTAGTATCACAATCCTTGTCAAGGGCACACCCCAATGACCTAAAGCCCTCTCACTTGGCTCCACCTCTTAAAGGCTCTACCACCTCCCAATAGTACCATCCTGGGACCAACCCTTTGACACATGGTCCTTTGGGGGAAATTCAAGATCCAAACCATAAGCACCTAGGTTGCCTTAACAAACTACCACAACGTTGGTGGTTTAAAACAAGAGAGATGCGTTCTCTCACAGTTTGGGGGAGCTGGAAGTCTGAGTCAAGATATCAGCAGGTCCATACTCCCTCAAAAGTCTCTAGCAGAGAATTTTTCCTTTCTGACAGCTCGTTGTGGCTCCAGGAGCTCCTTAGTTTATGGCTGCATAAACTCCAATCTCTGCTTCAGTCTTCGCATGCCCTTTCCTGTGTCTTCCCCATGTATCTCTCATAAGACACCTGTTGTAGAATACATGGCTCACTAATCCGGGATGATCTTATCTTGAGACTCTTAATTACATTTGCAAGGACCATGTTTTCCAAATAGGTTCACATTCACAGCTTTTAGGAGTTAGGATGTTGGCACATCTTTTTTAGAGTCATAAATCCACACACTACAGCTCAGAAAATGGGTAATGAACTGAATTAGAAAAGAAACTTTTCTAAAACAGTTCCACCAATTTTGTGGAATTGAGATAAGTGTGAAATAGTAAAAGAAATCTGAAAATCTGATTATCTCATAATGTATAAAATAATTTTTAAAAAGCTAATGATTTTTTAAATGAATTATAATTCAGTAAAATGATAATGGTGCACTGTAAATTTGAAAGCAACTACTTTCTTTCCTCAAGGGTATTCTTTAAATTATTATGTATGATGACTTATATGGTTAGCAAATCATTTATTTATTTATTTATTTTTTGTGGTACTGGGAATTGAACCCAGGGATGTTCTACCTCTGAGTTATAACCCCATTCCTATTTTATTTTTTATTTTGAAACAGAGCCTCACTAAGTTGCTGAGGCTGGCCATGAACCTTCTAATCTCCTGTCTCAGCCTCCCAAGTACTGGGATTACAAGCATGCTCCACCAATGCCTGCCTTCAAATCCTTTAATCACTGCCTTCAAATCCTTTAATCAATCTGAGGTAGCCCTTCTAAAATGATTAACAATTAGTTGAGTTTTATTTATAAAATATAACACATACATTTTTTAAATTAAGTGATAAATTCCAGAGTTGAAGAATTAAAACTTACCTGAATTCACTTGGAAAATTGTTTATTTCAACATATGTTCTTATAGGTTAATATTTCATATTCTGAGAGAAGGTTGTAATTTGATGAGATTAGGAGAGGATGAGGGTATTAGGTCTTAAATCTTGATCTTCAATATCACAGATATATGAAGATATAAGTAATTTCTTAGTGATTGGCCAATCAAACTAAAATTAATTACCTTTGAGCCAGGCGTGGTAGCACAGGTTTGTAATCCCAATACTTGGGAGGCTGAGACAGGAGGATTGCAGATTTGTGGCTAGTCTCAGCAACTTAGTGAGGCCCTCTGCAACTTAGTGAGACCCTGTTTCAAAATAAAGAGTAAAAAAAGGACTCAGGAGCAGGGCGTGGTGGCGTATGCTTGTAATCCCAGTACTTGGGAGGCTGAGACTGGAGGATCCTGGTTCACGGCCAGCCTCAGCTACTTAGTGAGGCCCTCTGCAACTTAGTGAGACCCTGTTTCAAAATAAAGAACAAAAAAATAAGTCTGGGGGTGTATTTCAGAGGTAGAATGGCCCTGGGTTCAATCCCCAACACTGCAAAAAAAATTAATTACCTTTTATTTCAGAAGATAATTAATAGGAGAAACATGAAGTCCTATAGGTCTACGTTGAGTTTTGGTCTAAGGAATTGTCAGTCACCCTCAAAGTAAATCAGTAGACTACTATAATGTGCCTTTAATTGTATTCATTAATATTCATTTGAGAAAAGTGTATCATAGTTTCTATTTCAAGAACAAAATCTGAAACATTAAGTCTTATTTTATCTAGAATGTTTAGTTTGAGAATTGTGTTTTCAAGACCTTTCTCTGAGGGGATCATTGTGCTATAACGGCTGGTTACTGAAATGCAACAGCTTTGCTATATGGAATTAGAAACAAGTTCTCTACAGAGAGTCCTATCAGAATTTAACTTGGTTTAAAAATTTGCCTGGTCATTTTCCTGAGACTGTATCAGCATTGAGAACTAGTAAAGGGCTTCGAGTGGAAATGATAATCAACACAAAGTGACCATGCTTAACAGCCACCAGCTGTTATTTTTTATTTGGAAGCCGGGTCTCACTACGTTGCTGAGGGTCTCGCTAAGTTACTGGTGCTGGCCTTCAACTTGTGATCTGCCTGTCTCAGCCTCCCAAGTACTGGGATTGCAGGCTTGTGCCACCAAACCTTGCTCAGCATAGCTATTTCTCCTGTTGTCTCAAGAGAATGGAGGCAAGGTAGGACTTCTGCTTCACTCCAAGAGATTACCTTCTCTTCTAGCAGATTACCTTCTCTTCATTCCAATTAACTTTCGCTTACTGAAACACAACACAGGTGTATCTCGTGCTCTAGTTTCTGTCTCTCCTGCTTTTGTTGCATACCTTCTTCACCTGGCTCGCCCTATAAATTCACTTGGACTCATCACTCTAGGAACACGGAGTTGCAATGGAGAAAATGGGGGGGGCGGGGCGTAAGCAGTGCAGTAAATGGGGCTGAGATGTGGCGTGGGACACAGGGGAGTCGGAGATGGGGGCTGGGCAGGAGTAACTACTAGTCAGTGGACGAGACACTGTACTAGTCCACCAGTGGACTAGTTACTCATCACTTCCTATGAGTAATTATTTAACTCTAACAATTTGTAAGGTGCTATGATAAATTCATGGGTATAAATGACATTACTAAGATGACCTAACAAAGCTAGAGAAAATATGTTCACCTTAATTTCATAGGCCTGTCTAAATTTTGTTAAGTCTGGTATTTGTATATAATAAACAACAACAACAACATGATTCTGATAAAGTGATCCATAGATTCTGTGTTTAGGAGAAATGGGAGTGTGAGAAAGAGATATCAACTGCTATCCTGTTATTGGGTGAAGTCTAGAAAAGATGCAAAGGTTAAACTCAGCTTTCTTTTTTAGGGAAGATGAAGCAGATTACATTTTACAGCTTTCTTCTAGCTTTTTTTCTTACTTAATATTGTATCACAAACTGTTCTCTAAACCATGGAATTATTTGAAAATGCAATTTACATAACTGTACAACATCTTTAGAGTTGAAATTCTGGGTTTTTTTTTATTATAAATAACATTTATACAAATTATGCTAGACAAACATTTCTTTTTAGAAGTGCAATTGACAAATACAGGAATCTGAATTTCCTGAATTATTTAACTGATCATGTCCAAAGTGTCCAGAGAGCCCACGCCAGTGCCCAGGAGTAGCAGCTAGACAGCAGAGAGGTGAGAGAACATGGTGAGGTTGGGGAAAGGGCACCGAGCAGTGGCAGCAGCTGAGACCAAAAAAGCAGGCAGGATCCAGAGGATGGAGGGTACAGAGGATCCAAAGAAGAGATATTACACAGCCCCAGGTTTCAGATTTGGATGTCACAGTTTATTGTATTACCAGAAGAAAAAACTGATGAAAATGGTCAGTGTTTGGGGACAGAGATAATAAGCTTAGTTATAAATGTATTATAAATTATGTATGGCACATCCAGATGAATATTTCAGATTTTCTGGCCTTAAGCTCAGGGAACCAGAGCTTAAGATGTAGATGCTTTTAGTCACTATATTCTACACCAGGTCGTTGAAAGCTGGTCGATCACTCTAAGTACATTACAGGGAAAAGAGAAGCGAGACTATAGAGTTTGGGGAACAACAATATTAAGACGAAGTCTCATAATTGAGCTTCTCTAAACCAAAAAAATTTTGAAGTATAAAAAAACTGTAATTTTGTGATAACTAGCACTAATCACATAATCACATGATGGTTCTGAATTTGTGTAGTAATAACACGATGGTTCTGAATTTGTGTGTAATAACGCCCACTTTCCAACTGACTCATGTATACATATCAGATGGATTTTAAATGCTTTTAGAGAGGGACCCAATAATTTTGCCTTTAAAATATACATTTGGCATTCAAGAAATTCAATTTTATGCTAAGACAGAAAAAAACGTATAATAAATTAGAATAGTAACATGATATGTACACTCATCTCAAGAACCAGGAATTTGGAGCAATTACCAAATTTTGAGAAATTAGTATAATTTTGCTATTCTCTAGCCAGCAGACAATCTTAAAAGAAGCCCCCCCCCCCTCCATGCAGAAAGACAACTTTTCCTTCGGGAAGACCCCATCTGAATGATGTAAATTTGTGTACTTTGCCACCTTGTGGTCACTGCAGTGATTTGCATGGCTCCATCTGTACTGTGACTTCATTTTCCTGATAAATAGGCTGTATGTTCTGATGTGCTTAAATAACGACAATGCCAGCAAGAACACATTAGAATGCGCTTGAACAACCCAGACAAAGCGATGACTATGCCCAGATGAGTGCCTACAGGATGAATTTATTATGCATTGATATGCCTGCTTGATAATCTTTTCTGGACCTTTCTTAAGTGCTCCCCCCACACATAATTTTACAATTATTTTGACACGGAATAAATGTTAATAAAAATAATAAAGTGGTATATATAATCTTTTTTTCACTTTGCTAAAGGTTTTAAACAGAAAATTAAGATCACGCCTTCACATACATATAGGAATAAATGAGAGAATTTTCTGTAAAACTCAAACCAAAGCATCCATGAACCCAGGCTAACCTCTAGTTTCTATATTTTCTAATTCAATCTATTAAAAATGTGCTGGAGAAATGAATTTTTAAAATATTTCCAGAGGTACATTCGTTATTGACAAATAAATAATGTAGCACAGATGTATTTTTAAAAAGTCATGGTTATTTACAAGACGATAATTACTGCATGTTTTACATATATTTTTCATTTTATGAGTCCTTTTCAAAAGAGATTTGATGTTTTCTATGTTTGTAAATCGACAAAATATTTAAACATTTGTCTTAAAAGTTACTCAGAAAACATCATAAGCAGAGAGGTTTTTGACATTCCAAACTATTAATTTCTTCTATCTTGAAGCGATAAATGGATTTTAATAAGGTTTATGGGAATAGCGTTCTTCAGCAGAATACCATTTCTCACAGTACAGGAGAGGCTATTAAAATTTAGCAAGATGGCTGGGAGTGGTGGTACACTCCTGTAATCCCAGTACTTGGGAGGCTGAGACAGGAGGATGGCAGGTTTGAGGACAACCTCAGCAAGTAGTAAGACTCTCATCAACCTAGTGAGACCCTATTTAAAAATAAATAAATAAAATAGGGCTGGGGGTGTAGCTTGGAGGTAGAATGCCCCTGGGTTCAATCCCCAGTAGCACACAAAAAAATAAAAAATTTAGCAAGATGAACATTTGAACAAAATTTCCTTAACTTTTTTTCTCATTAACAAAACTCTATACATATTGGACTCATTTAAGCTTTGGTGATAGGTTTGAAAGACTATATATTTACTCATGGTATTAAACTGAGGGGTTTTTCCTTGAAGTTACATCAGTAGTAAGGAGTCATGTGAAAAACCCTTGAAAACACACCAATGACCGTAACAGATACATATGGGGAGACATTATTGTCTTTCTATCTCCATAACCAGAAAACAACCCAATTCTAGATGCTAGCACTGTTAGTTCTGTTGTGCCTGTTCTAAATGATGGACTGTCCTGAATTATTTTAGTTCATATGTCCAGTAAATAACTGACTCTCACCAGAACCATCAAGTAGCCAAGACATATAGACTTGTGCCATTTTTGTTCCCAGTTACCCGCCAGCTTTAATTGGACTGGGGAGAGAGATTTCTCAGAGGACAGACTGTCCTCTGCTATATATTGGAAACAAATTTTGACCTTTTGTTAGATTGTATGCATTGGGAAGAAAGGGCTTTTCCTCACAGAAGGAAGAGGGTTTACCCATACAGCAGAGATGGCCATGGCAGGGATACATCGAAAAACAGTGATAAAGCCAGGCGTGGTTGTGATCCCAGTACTTAGGAGGATGAGACCGGAGGATCCAGGTTCGTGGCCAGTCTCAGCTGCTTAGTGAGGCCCTCCACAACTTAGTGAGACCCTGTTTCAAAATAAAGAATAAAAAATAGGGCTGGAGGTGTAGCTTGGAGGTAGAATGCCCCTGGGTTCAATCCCCAGTGCCCCCCAAAAAAGAAAAACAGTGATAAAAAGAGATGAAAGGAATCAGATTTATTCACCTACTGGAGAGACTGGATTAAAAAACAGTAGCTTCATTCACATGTAAGTCACATTATATATGTTATAATAATGGAATATTTTAACTAAAAATGTATTGATTCCCTGGGCATGGTGGTGCACACCTGTAATCCCAGCACTTGGGAGGCTGAGACAGGAGGATCACAGGTTCGAAACCAGTCTCAGCAACTTAGTAAGGCCCTCAGCAACTTAATGAGAGAGACCCTGTTTCAAAATAAGAAGTATAATAGGGCCAGAGGTATATAGCTCAGAGGTAGAACTTCCCTTAGTTCAATCCTCAATACTACACACACATGTGCGCACACATACACGTATTGGTTCAAATGAAAATTGGATTTAAATCCTAGCTAGACTATTTCCTAACCAGGAAAGCTATTCAATCTCTCCAAGTTTCAGCTTCCTCATATGTAATATAAAAATGATGATAACTTTTCTAAAGCGAACTTATAAAAATTAAATA
This sequence comes from Glis glis, assembly GCA_004027185.1. NCBI lineage: Eukaryota > Metazoa > Chordata > Mammalia > Rodentia > Gliridae > Glis > Glis glis. Next base: position 76,492 of record PVJS01001366.1, on the reverse strand, counting down.
AAAAATATTAAAAATTCCACACCCATATTAGTAAGGATAAGATAGACTATGCCAAAGTAACAAATAGATCCCAAAGTCTAAGTGGCTTAATGAAAAAAAGATTTGTGATTTTTTTCATATCATGGTCTAATGTAAGTCTTTTTTGTTTGTTTATTTGATTGTTTGTGGTACTGGGGATTTAACCCAGAAGCATTCTATCTCCAAATTGTACCCCCATCCCTTTTTTAATTTTTTGCTTTGAAACAGGGTCTTGCTAGGTTGCTGCGAGTTTCACTAAGTTGTTCAAGTTGGTCTCAAACATGTGATCTTCCTGTCTCAGCTTCCCAAGTACTGGGATTACAGGCATGCACCACTATGTCTGGCTCCAATGCAAATCTTAAAGAGGCTTTTCTCTAAGCAGGGACCCAGAGATCTATGTGTCTAACATTACAAACTGTAGAGAACACTCGGTGACAAACACACCCACTTTTCCTGCCTAGGAAAGGGCAGGAAGTGACGTGTGAGTCCTCCTAATGTTTAATTGGACAGGCATAATCACATGACCTTCTGGGGCTAAGAAATGTAGAGGAGCTCATGGATATGTGACATTATACCAACAAACTCTGCTATAAGCAATATATTTTTATTGTTGGAAAATAAGTACAGATACACAAAGAAAAATGCATTTAAGCATAATCTCATTATCTTTTTAAACTTTCACTATTCTTTCAAACTTTTCACACACTCATAGTCATATTAATTTAAAAGATCACACAAGTTTTCAATAAATGGTGTTTCCTTCTCCTTTGGATACTCTACCCATTTCTCTTCTACTCAAGAAATGCACATGAATTGGGAACAAAAGTGCTATTGTAGAAATAAACTTAAATCTGCTTCAGTTTCTTTAAAGTGCACATCAGTTACATGCTTTAGTAATAATTGGCAACAGATTAATTTTGATACAACTTTTCCCAAGGCCATGAGTCACTGTGTCCTGATTCAGGAAGTGAGAACCCACATTCTGAAGAACTTTCCAGAAGAGTTCTGTGGTAACAGAAAGAGCCATTTAATTCAGAACATATTTCCCGGGCTACCCATGTTGCTGCCTTAATGTTTCATGACAAAGTAATGCGTGTGACTTCTTATTGTTTCCTAATGACGTTCGTATGTGCAGTAGGTCAAACTGCAGCATTCAATAAATCCTATGCTCCTGTTCAAAACAAATTGCAGTGCAGGAAAGTTTATTTTTCTTTCTCTGGTCTCACTTCAAATCAGATAGCTAGTATAAATAATACAAAACAAATACTTTGTTTTTGAAAATTACAGAAACTAACATCATCTCTTTAAAATGTTATAGAAATTTGGCTATTTGGAAACTCTAAACCTGCGAATTAATATCTACTGAACATAGAGGACTGATTTCTATCATCTTTTCTAAATATTTAGTGCTAAGATGGATGCTTCATGGCATACTAAGCATAACTGTAGAAATATATGGACAAACAAGACCACATACTACTACCATCAGGACAGTGAAAGTAATTGTTGAATGCACATAACAATTTGTTTTTTATAAATATAAGTAAGTAGCCAGTTGCAGTGGCACATGCCTATACTCCCAGTGCTTGGGAGGCTTAAGACAGTAGAATCACAGATTTGAGGCCAACCTCAGCAACTTAGTAAGACCCTGTTTCCAAATAAAAATTAAAAAAGGACTGGGGTTGTAGCTCAGAGGTAGAATGGCCCTGGGTTCCAATTCCCAGTACCACAAAAAATAATATAATAAATAAATAAATAAATAAATAAGTTGAGTAACAGAGGTGCTAGAATATACTATTTGTAGTCTTATGAAAACACTCATCAAAATTTCCTTATATGTCTTTATTGAATTTAATTTCAAGTAATAATGGCAATAAATTCCATTAGGTGTCTGTCTACTATACACCATACTCTGCTGGGAGGTTTTTAGTCCTCTTCCTCATATAGTCACACACACACACACACACACACACACACACACACACAGCAACACAGCTGTTAGCTTCTTCACTGGATAAATGAAGAAACAAGCTCAAAGGAGTAAAGATAGAATGTGGTAGAATCAGACTTGGAATTCAGGGCTTTTTGCTTCCAAAATTCCTCGTTCCCACAAAGTTTCCCAGTAAATATTTTCAGGACCCTATTCCAAGCACATGATATTTCTCAACTTAGAGTCTTAGCATCTGTATGTCTATACAGTCTCCTAAAATTATCTGATGCAAGACTCTTGCTTTACAGATATGAAAATCAAGGCCATGTGAGGTTTACTCAATATAGCATAACCACATATCAGCAGAACCTAAATTCTGAATTGACAGACTCCTCACATAGTGCTCCTTCATGATTATTCCAACTGACAGGTGTCAAGCAACTGAAGATCAGAAGATTGGAAGCTAGAACTCAAGAACAAGCCATTTCTAGAGTGGTCAGAGAAAAAGAGGTGGGGATGTAAAAATGCGTGGAGAGAGGCAGAAAGGCTAGATACACTGAGAATGAGATACACGTGCAATTTTTTGACTGTTAAAACTCTGAAATGATGCAAAAAGCAGAGAAGATGCTTCCAAGTCTCAAAATAAGAAGTCAAATATGAGCACCCATCCTTGCAAGACATGAAGGACCATGGGAGGATGGTGACGCAGCAGATCAGCCTGCAGGCTGACCCAGGACACTGCGGTTTCATTCTTCACCATGGGTGGCAGTAAGCTCAACTGACTTCCCTCCTCATCTTCACTTTCTCCTTTCTTTCCAGTTTCCTGGATATGGGCCCTTCTTGTCTCTCATTGTAGGAAGCCTAGCATTTGAGAGAGAGTTGGAAAAATAATATGAAAGGCCAAAGCAAATGGGCAAGCAGCTGCTCCAATTTCTGATGAGGTCTGTGCTAGTTTCTGATCATGTATGTTTCCATGGTATTTCATTTAAAAGAGCAAAGTATATCATTAGACATATAGTCATACTTTTTCTTGAAGTGGATTAACTGGTTTTCTCATCTTTGACTCCCCTGCCGCACACACACGCACACACGCACACACGCACACACATAGATACATACACATGCATTCACTTTCTCAGCGTTCCATTAGAAACCTACTTACTGTGTAGCAAAGCTAGTATATTCTGGAGGGTCTGAAGATAAAACATGAGTTGAGTTCTGCTGCTGTGATTTGATACACCACAGATAATACTGAAGGGTGTGTTTCCTTTCTTTTCCCATTTTTTTAAAAGATAAAACTATAGGGAGTCTCTGGGGACTTATAGAAGATCGATGATAAGATATAATTCCCAATCTGGAGAGGTTTGAGTCCAGCAGTGAGGGTTCACAGTCTAGCAAGCCTTGGAAGTTTCTGCCTTGGTCTGGAAGTATTTCTGCCATTATATAAATCCATTGAGCTTGAGAGTTACGTAGAGTTGATCATTTCTGTTACCAGTGTCAGTATTTCATGTGCACTCCTTATCATTAAAATGGTAGATTTCTTATTCATTAATTATGCTTATGAAAAACTACATTATCATTTTTGAATTATTTATCATGAGATTCTATTTTGTATGTGAAGAGGTCAAATTCACTTGCACAGGGTCACCTTCAAAAAATTTTTTTTTTCTGTACCTGGGATTGAACACAGGGGCGTTCTACCTCCGCGCTACACCCCCGGCCCTATTTTTTATACTTTATTTTGAAACCAGGTCTCATGAAGTTGCGGAGGGCCTCACTAGGTAGAGAGAGAGAGCTGAGGCTGGCCACGAACCCGGATCTTCCCGTCTCCGCCTCCCAAAGTACTGGGATTACAAGCGTGCCTTCAAAAATGGTTTTAAAGATGGACCAGCTTCCTGATCCTTTGGGCCTTTGGTAAAATTTTAGCTAAAATATAAAATGCAAACATGTTCTTTTACCTAATTGAGACAAACTTTCTTAATACTCTTTTCAGAAATCTAGTCAAATAGAGAGTTTTAACCCTAGCCAACTTTTCTAAAACATCCAAAATAGTCTACTGACCTGCATAGTTGTACATTGTTAGCAGCTGATGACATCTCATTGTTGTGTGCTAACGATACAGTTATAAACTATTTTGAAGTTTCTGGAGACCTGGTTATGCTTAAATAGCTCTGCAGAAGTTAATCTGTCACGTGTTTATTGACTTTCCGCTATGCATTTTGCAGGTTCTGTGCTAGGTAGTGAGAATTCAGCCCTCAAGCAGATTTTGATCTAAAAGATTAAAAGACAGAGATACAGTATATCAAAACTCTCAGAGATAAGAGCCTATGCGGCATTTCATAGAAGCCTCACTCTGAAAAGGAACCAAACCACCAGCCCAAACCTTCACTGTGTGGAAGGAGGAGTTGAGGTTCAGAGAAGGCCACACACTATGGTCATGCCAGGACTAGAATCCAGGGTTTCTGATGTTCATACTAGCATTGTGTACTTGTCAGACAGTGGTTACACGCCAGACATACTCAATTAATATATCAATTTGTTTTGTGGATTCAGTTAAATTCTTGAATTTTTTTTTAATTTTTAAGGGAGTCAAAGTTGCATTACAAAGAATAGCATAAGAATCCAATGTTGTATATGAACAGAGCAATACTGTGAAAAATATTTTTTTTTACTCTTTTATTTTTTTTTGCGGTACCGGGGATTGAACCCAGGGGCGTTCTACCTCCGTGCTATACCCCCGGCCCTATTTTTTATACTTTATTTTGAAACCGGGTCTCATGAAGTTGTGGAGGGCCTCACTAAGTAGAGAGAGAGAGAGAGACAGGGAGAGAGAGAGAGAGAGAGAGAGAGAGCTGAGGTTGGCTGCGAACCCGGATCCTCCGGTCTCCGCCTCCCAAAGTACTGGGATTACAAGCGTGCGCCACCACGCCCGGCTTACTGTGAAAAATATACAGTACCAAACTTATAAGACATTCTTGTTGTTTCCAATATTATCATATTTAAATCCTAGCAGGAAGTTGTATAAGCTGGTCTCTCCACTACATGGAACACGTGTTTGGTATTCAGTACCACACTATTAGATTAACTGGTTAATATTTAAATTGGTACCAGGGAAGTTGCAAAGGAAGGGTGTCAGAAAGAAGCAACTGAGTAACCTGTTCTGAAAACAAGTTTACCTGACAGTAAGTGCATCCACCTGAATCATAAATGACTGAAAATAACACTTCCTATGAAAGCATAAATCTTAAGTATAGAAGACTTGCCAAGCAAAATTCTAATAAGATTTTCAGGGAAAATGCTATAACAAATGACTGAAAAATAGGTGGTATGCAGCAAAGGTTAAGGCAGTGTCCTCACTTTTTTGTGCCTCTGGATCAGATGTATTCAAATTGAACCTTTACTGCTACAAGGAAGCTTGCTCTCCTCACAGGTACATGGGATCTGAGTTCCTCTTTTTCTGTTTGCACATCGCTTTCCTGTGGCCTGCCACTCTGGTCAGGAGACACCACACAAAGCCATAGCTGCTTCTGCAGCTGTTCCAGGAAAGGCTCAGAAATGATGGGGAGAGTTGATGTCATCACTAGTTCTTCCACAGTCCCAGAAGTTCAAACCCTACCCCCTTTTAAAAGACCTAACATGAGCATCAGAGATGAAATCTAGAATCATATTAGATTGCCTAAATCTCTCCTTTTGATCTCAAAAAAGCCTCCAAATATACAGAACATTAATATTTGTAGAAAAGGCATGGGGTTATTAAAATAAGCCCTAATTTCCAACAGGTGGCACCCACTGGGCAGCACAAAAACTGGCAATTATTTGAAAGAACACTCTGCATTTAGAAAAAACCCACAGGCTAAAAAATAACAGTAATTAAAAAGTTCTTGATCAGGGTTAGTGCTGGGTATTTTCCATCTGTCCTAGACCTACTCTGCTGTTCCTGGCCCTGTTTTGTACTTCAGGAAGCTAAGTGGTGTGGACTATACTACCTGGGCTTCCTGCCCTCTGGCTTCAGCCAATGGAAAGAAACATCAGAAAGAGGAAGGAGGAAGGAGTGAGAGTTCTCATTATTTCATTACTTCCTAGATTCTGTCTCTTAAAGGAAAACTGCATGCTGACTGAATCCTAAGGGAGGGCAAGGCTTCCATCCAGCAGCCTTCCCCTTACAACTACCTGACTATGTCTTCCCTTTGCCTCCAGAGGCAGGGGGACTTTGAACAGTGTTATGGTTAGATATAGAATATCCCCTGAAGAGCTCATGAGTTAATGTTCTGAGTTCATATAATTAAGTCATGAGGGTTGTAATCTCATCAGTAGATTAATCTTTTGTAATGGATTTACTAGGTGGTAGCCTAGGCAGGTGGGATGTGGCTGGAGAAGGTAGGTCCCTAGTGGTGTGGCCCTGGGGACTATACTTGTGTCTTTTTTTGTGTGCATTGTAATCATACATCTTGATAAAGTTCAGGGTGATAGAGGCATACATGCACACAGCACTCATTGAGCACTCCCCCAGTTCCCGCCCCATTCCTTCCCCTCCCCTCCACTCCTGGGCATCTACCCAAAAGAATGGAAACCATTTACTAGTGTAATGCATGCATATCTATGTTTATAGTTACACAATTCACAATTGCCAAACTATGGAATCAGTCAAGATAGCCATCAACAGATGAATGGATTGCAAAATTATGAGATATACACAATGGAATTCTACTCAGCCATAAAGAAGAACAAAAATTATTTCATTTTCAGGGAAATGGATGGAACTGGAGAACATTATGCTAAGTGAGATTAGTCAGTCACAAAAAGTGAAAAGTTGGATGTTCTCCCTAATATGTGGAAGCTAGGGAGAAAATGGGACATAGGGAGGATTCCAGACAAAGGAGGAGAAATCTTAGAGGAGTGAGGAAGGCAACCTAACTGAGGGAGATGGGAGAGGGGAAGAGGGAAACACCTCAATGGACATGATGTCCATACAGAAACATACCAAAGTCAATCACTATGCTTGTGTCTTTGAATCCCTTTGCTTGCTCTCTTACTTTTGGTCTCCATGATGCGAGAGCAGAGCGCTTGCTCTCTCCCTCTCCCGGCTTCCTGCCACCATGCCCTGAGCTCCAGAGACTCGGCGTGACATGGACTGAACCTCTAAAATCTCCTGAACTGTGAGAAAATAAATCTTCCTTCCTCTAAGTTGTGTGGTCAGGCTTATTGGGTCACAGCGGCGAGAATGCTGACAGAGACAGAGATACAGGAAAACTGAAACAAAAATGTACAACTAACGAAACTCAACAAAATCAAGAATCTATTTGCTTTGCTCAAGGCCCAGAAGATACCTTACACCGCACAGGACTCAATACATGTTTATTGAATGGATTGTTGTGTGCATACCTTTTTTATGAAAATTATAACTAAGTTGATAAAGATAATATTTATGACTTGCCAATATAGAAATTAAAAAAAATAAATTTCCACCTAAATGGAACCTCTCATCACATCCATTTTTATTACATGCACCTGATTATTATTTCCAATATATGATTAAAAAGATATGAGAGCCAGGCGTGGTGGTGCACGCTTGTAATCCCAGTTGGGAGGCTGAGACCGGAGGATCCGGGTTCGCGGCCAGCCTCAGCTACTTAGTGAGGCCCTCCACAACTTAGTGAGACCCTCTTTCAAAATAAAGAATAAAAAAATAGGACTAGGGGTGTAGCTCGGAGGTAGAATGCCCCTGGGTTCAATCCCCAGTACTGCAAAAAAATAAAAAAGATATGAATGAGATCAACGCTGGCAGTGCCCTAAAGGAAATAACTGGAGAAAAAATGTTCACTACTTAAATATGTAATTTAACCTGTAGGGAGGAGATAGCTCATGCGTTCTCTTTCAATTCTCCCAAAATAAGCATGCCTATTAATATAGCCCCTTTCTTTTTCTCCTTCTTTCTTTCTTTTTTAAAATTATTTTATTTGTGTGCATTTGCATGCATGTGTGTGTGTGTGTGTGTGTGGTAGTGGGGGTTGAACACAGGGGCACTCTACACTGGGCTACACCTCAGCCCTATCTTTTTTTTTCATTTTTAAACAGGGTCTAGCAAAGTTATCATGTGCTATGCACTGGCCTAGAACTTGTGATCCTACTGTCTCAGCCTCCTACAGTCCTCCTTCTTTGTTAATATTTATCAAGTCCCAACAGGGTGCCTTCACTGATCTAGAAGGTGGGAGAGGATATTGTATTAGCTAGCCCCTACCCCACCCAGCCCTGTGGGCATGTAATGGTGTAAGGGTGAAATAGATGGCGTAGTGAGTGTCAAAAGAGTCCAGGAAAGGATTGTCTGATCCTTATCTGAGCTTCTTAACCTGAGAGCTGAGAGATAAGGTGTTGTCAGCTGGTGACACTGCAGGCAGGGAGGATGGAGGAAGAGTGGTCCAGGCAGAGGGCACAGAAGCATGCATGAAGTTCTGGAGAGCCAACTTGGTTCATTCAGGTAATTAGATCTAGTTCGTTATCATTGGACCACAGCCTAGGAAAAAGGCAACACAGAAATGAAGATGGAGAAGTAAGAATAAGTCAGACATAGAGGGCTTCCTGTGTGATTTTAGAGAGTTGAGACTTTAAGCCAGATAACCACTTATAGAATGGGCAGGGGGGAGATAAGGAAAATAATTATTCTGCTCCTCTTCTCCAAAATATGAACATGCATACACATTTTATATCTCCCAATGGGGAAGAGATTGAAGATCCCTAGAGTTACTATGAAGTTATGATTCTCTAGTTGATATTAACCAATACTCTTTGACATGCTTATTAACAACTGCTATAATTTGAATATCATTTGGGTAGGCCCCCCTCCCCTGACCAAAAAGTTCATGAGCTGGAAGCTTGGTCTCCAGTGCGGTGGTGTGGTGATGTGGGAGGTGGTGGGACCTGGAAGAGGAGGGCTTAGTGGGAAGTCATATGTCAATCAGGGGCATGCCCTCCGAAGAGATTGAGGGATCTTAGACTCTCTGGCTTAAGTTTTATGCTCCACCTAGGACATGGCACAGCCACCAGAGGTCCCTCACCAGAGCTGAGCCATTGCCAGTGCCACACCCTTGACGCTCCAAAGCTTTGAACGAAATAAATCTCTCTCCATTATAAAGTTAGCCTGTCTTAGGTATTTTGCTATAATAAAACAAAGTGAACTAATACAACAATTATGACAGAACAGCTACCAAGTGTTGTGTGTTTATTATGTTAGAGGTAGCATGTTAAAAACTTTATACATGTGATTTTTTTTCTTTGGTACTAGGGATTGAACTCAGGGGTATTCTGCCTCTGAGCTACCTCCCCAGCCCTTTTTTACTTTCTATTTTGAAACAGGTTCTTGCTAAGTTGCTGAGGGCCTCACTGAGTTGTTCAGGCAGGCCTGGAGCCTTCAATCCTCCGGTCTCAGCCTCCCAAGTACTCAGATTATAAGCATGTACCACCATGCCTGGCTATACACATGATTTTCTTTAACACTCTGGATAACCTGATAACCCTATGAGGTGAATATTATTATTATTATGTGCAATTTACAGGTAAGAAGAAAGGCACCAGAAAGCTAAATTACGTGCTCAAGGTCACATAGCTAATTAGTGGTAGAGATGAAAAAAGGGTGAAAGGGTAGTTGTTTTTCCTCCCCTTCTATAGAAGGTAGGCTGGGAAAAGATCAAGAAACAGCACTGGTATTGAACATGTGTGATAAAGATCATCCTGATTAGCTTGCTTTATGGAGAAGCAACGAATTGTGCATGTACATACATTATGGCATAGAGAACAAGTTTAGCCAATGGGAAAAGCCTTTACTGATATCATTATAAACACAGCAGTTCTAATGGGAAGATTTAACAGAATTTTTTTTAAGTCAGGGAAGACTTCAGCACTAAAAATGATACTTGGATCCAAAGAGGTCAGGAACCAGTCACTCAAAGCAAAGCCTTGAGCTTCTATTTTTCTAATTTAAGAATCAAATTCTATTTCATATTACCTTATTGGAGTGTTTAAGAAGTATGCATCAGATGACCATTTGAAAATGATCTATAGTATCATTCTAAAGGAGAAAAGATAAAAAGTTATTTGACTCAAATAATTTTTAAATCTAGCTTTAATAGAAGTGTACCATTAATCCTTAAGGAAAATTCGTCCTTGGTTGCCTAGCACCAGCAGATGGCACCCTAACAAAATAATTTGTGTGTCATATGTGAGCATTTTGCAGTCCCCATACGCTCAAATACAAGGCAAGCTCAATGTATCTGGACATACAGGCAGGAAAGAGAAAAAACAAAGACAAGACTTGCTCTTTTCAAATCAAATAATTTTTATTTGGGGAGAAAAGAGAAAAATCATCTTCTTTATAATTCTTCATTTGGTGAATGCCTGGTTAGCTTAAATCATTATTGTAACAAAACTCTATAAATCTGCATAAAAATCCAACTATACAAAATAACATGACTACATTGAAATATTAAAATGGACTCATCCATATATTTTCCAGCCTTATCCAACCTCACCTCAAAAAAGACTTTAAAAAACAAATATTCTTTTTGAATTCAGTGTTTCAACTGTCAGAGATGATATAATGCCAGATTTTTTTTTTTTTTAGACAGTTGAATTGAGAAGAACTTCAACATTAAGTTTTCATTGAAGCTACTTGCCACAATATCCATTTCAACTTCAGGCCTGTTCAGTTTGAATTGTTTCAGTTAGGTAACTGGCGTTTAAATGCTCCAGCCCTCTTGCTATAGTGTATTAACTGTTAATTTAAAAGCAAATGCAGCTGGGCGTGGTGGCGCAGGCTTGTAATCCCAGTATTTTGGGAGGCGGAGACCGGAGGATCCGGGTTTCGGGTTTGCGGCCAGCCTCAGCTCTCTCTCTCTCTCTCTCTTTCTCTCCCTGTCTCTCTCTCTCTCTCTACCTAGTGAGGCCCTCCACAACTTTGTGAGACCCGGTTTCAAAATAAAGTATAAAAAAATAGGGCCAGGGGTGTAGCGTGGAGGTAGAACACCCCTGGGTTCAATCCCTGGTACCGCAAAAAAAAGCAAATGCAAGCTATTATGTGAAGATCATGAGTAAAAGGTCCTACAAGGGATAAATACATTCTCGTTTGGGAGGGATTTGGGGTTACCACTTTTTCTTTCTTTTTCCTTTTATCAGCCATTTGCTTAATTCCAGGTACTTGATTTTTAAGAAGTCAACCAAATTTGCAATTTGCCTATCATATTTTTTATCTCTGAAAAGAGTAAGGACTCAAGCTATTGTCTTTTTTAAAACAAAGCTTTCCCACCTGCCTTAGTCTCCTAAGAAATAATTCTTGTTTTCTATAAAGATATAAATTTATAATAAACTTTGCAAAAAATGTGATAAACAACTCAAACTTTGATATAAAGAACTACCCAGGACCCACAACCAGTCTTCTTTGTAAGAAGGAAACTCCAGGTGTGAGGTAGTAGCACAGTCTATGTTCAGGATCAGTCCATATCCTACACACTTGCTGCAAAGAAAAAGGAAAGATTTGGAGAGCTGAGGTGAGCTGGTTTCCAGCACAGGCTCAGAAGATGCGGCCAAGCTGTGAAGACAGTTGGGACCCAAGAGAACTGCAGCTTCCTCCTTCTTTTCTCTGCTTTCTAGGGCTGGCCCTCTAGAACCAATCCTTCCAGTCTTCAAGAAAATGACTACAACTAAATACGATTCCATCTTCTTTGAGACTTTGATTCTGAAAAGAGAAAGACTGATATGTTAGTCAGCTTTATATCACTTGACCAAAGAATAATGGAGATTAGGAAAGATTCTTTTTTTTTCCTTTTTTTTTTCAGAACTGCGGATTGAACCCAGTGGCATTCTACTTCTGAGCTATACCCCAGCCCTAATTTTTATTCTTTTTTTTTTTTGCGGTACTGGGGATTGAACCCAGGGGCATTCTACCTCCGAGCTACACCCCCAGCCCTATTTTTTATTCTTTATTTGGAAACAGGGTCTCACTAAGTTGCGGAGGGCCCCATTAAGTAGCTGAGGCTGGCTGTGAACCTGGATCTTCCTGTCTCAGCCTCCCAAGTACTGGGATTACAAGCGTGTACCACCACGCCCGGCTAGAGATTCATTTTTGGCACATAGTTTCAGAGGATTCAGTCCATGGTCAGCCAGCTACATGACAGAAATATCATGGTGGAAGGGTACGGTGGAGGAAAGTTGCTCAGCTCATGACAGCTGGGAAGCAGAGAGAGAAAGACAGGAAGGGGCCAGAGACAGACACATATTCTCCCCAGTGCCATGTCCCAGGGACCTACTTCCTCCAGTCATGACCCACCTGCCTAAAGTTTTTACCACCTCCCAGTAAATTCATGCCAATTATTAATACATCAAGTGGATTAATCCAGTGGTGAGGTCGGAGCCCTCCTGACCCAGTGTTCTGAGTGAGCCCCACCTGCTAGCAAGAGTTGGAGAGCTATAGACTGGTGGAATTTAGATTCAGACTCCTGATGGGAGTTTATACAAATTTATTTTCACACTTCACACTGGGTATGGAAGCCCTAACTCTGCACAGCCGAGATTCAGCAGGGGAGCTTACCAGAATGCAGTTTCTTCTCCAGGTTCTTGAGTTGTCGCCATTGGTGGGAACACACCAGCAGTGGTGGAGCACTGTGACAGGGAGTCTGGTAACTCACTTGACTTGGAGCTGGAGGCTCACTGGGCCTAATTCTCTTGGGCCTTATATACTATTTGAGGGGGGGTCTTATCTTAGGTAGGCATATGCTCCTTAAGCTGAAGCTGGGCATGTGCAGTTACATCCAGTGCTAGGGTTGCATCAGCCCGGGGGGGGGGGCATTAAACATATCTATCACTCAAGCTAGACCTGGGAAGCTTGGATGTTTCACTTTTACTCACACACATTTGCCTCAAAATGGCAGTACTTATGTCAAGCAATTCACAATTCAAAAAAGCATGTCCAAAGGCACTCTCCACACCCAGTCTTCACTGCTGCACTGGGGGACACTCCACATCCATTCACTACTAAATAGCCTGCATAGTGATTTTAGGAAGGGAGGCAGAAATCGGCGTGATTCTCTAACTGAAAAGAAAGAATGGCTACTGGAGCACAGGACGAAAGAATCCCACTCCCACCAATGCTTTGGAGAATAAGTCAAGCAAGTGCTTGGAACAAGAAATACGCAATGAAGGAAATTAAGATCAATGAGTTAATAATCTGCCTCAAGAAGACAGTTTGCAATCAATAATGGTTAACAATTAATGAGCACAAACTATGGTTTCAGAAGTCTTCTCTGCGGTCTACATTAATTAATTAATTTAATTTGGGGGGTGGTATTGGGGGTTGAACCGGGTGGTTCTACCTCTGAGCTATACCACCAGCCCTATTTTTTATGTTTTATTTTTAAACAGGGCCCCACTAAGTTGCTGAGACTGGCCTCAATCCTGCGATCCTCCTGTCTCAGTTTCCCAAGTACTGAGATTACAGGTGTGCACCACCACACCCAGCCAAATTAATTTAACTTAATACATATAACAATGCTATGATTTTGTTGGTATTATATGTACATTTTAAAGATGAATAATCTGCAGAACAAACAACTCTACTCCAAATCACTCAGGTGATAAGGGCCCACTTTTAACTACTAATCCGTACCACTTCTCTAATAAATTTTGGGGTCCTTTTTTTTAAGTACTAACCTTTTCTGGGAGAATTCCATACTCTACTTCTATCACCACTAGACTGTCTAAACAAAGATGGAGGAATACTGGGCTTTTATAAAGCAAAAAGAGAAGGTATGCTTTCTTTCCTTAATTTGGGTACACATCTGGAACTTTCTGGTTTGACAATAGAGCTCAAAAGGGCTACCTTTCTCATCATCTGGAAATGTGGTTCAGCTGTGTTTACTCCAGAGTGCCTGAGTGGCAGGACAGATCCATCCATGTCTACCCATGGGGAAAGTTCCCAGTCCTCCACAGAAGGATGCCACGGGAAGAGCATTGAGGGAGAAGGTGGGAGGCCAAGAGCAATGTTACAGCAGGTACAGATAGTTTCAAGGACTCTAGTCCTTTACATCATGCAGGAAGCCTGCTTTGGAATCACCAGGAAGGAGTGGTCAGCAGAGAAACATGCCAGGGTGAATCCCAGCCAGTGAAGGGAGCCTTGTCTTCTCTGCACCTCAAGACATGCTTTCCTGAGGGTGAGAGGTGCTACCTGTTGGTCATCTCCCACCCTCTTGACAACTACTCTAGCATTCATGGGGATGGATCCTGGGGCTTCTTCTCCTTAGCCACTATCTTTTAACACTAATGTCCCATCAGCCCAATTTGTTTTCCCACTTTTTACTAAAGAACTCCAAGGAGGAAAGCTAATAAAACCCATTAAAGGCAGAAGTTGGGTAACTACCTTCATTAGCTTCTCTGAAGTTTTTTTTTTTCTTTTCTCCTCCCTTCTGTGTATTATCACCATCAAGGCTAGGCTGATGTTTAGCAAAGAGCACCTGTCACAACAAAAGAAGAGTTTCACACCTCACAATTTTAAGCCCCAGGTAAGAAACTCAGCCTGGTGGATCGCAAAGAGGAAGACAAGAAACCTGAAACTCCAAGACGTGGAGTAGAGTTAAATGAATTTCCTCTGGGTACCAACAGGCTTTTGTTTAACAGGATTAAATCCTCTTTGTTTCATTACAGACATCAACGCAAAAACAAACAGTGCGATCAAGATAAAGGCCCCGAGCAGCATTCTGTTTCTCTTTCTTCTTTTTCTCAGCCAGCTATCACCACCTCTCAGTGGACGGGCTTAAAGGAACTTAACTGGCTCAGGGAAAATTGATGAGCTGAGCAGAGCAGGTGTACAGGAAAGCTCTGAGCTGCAGGGTTAGGGATTGGAAAAAGTGTGAAGCACTTATGTCTGTGACCAGATCAAGTGATAAGAGGACTGGGGGCCTTTGCTATCTAATTAATCGTCTTTCTTTTCAAAACATGGGCTTTGATTTCAAGAAGCACCTGAAGAAGATAAGACCTCTCCCTAGTGAAACACAACAAGGACCAAAAGCTCCTTTGGGGGGTGGGGTGGGGGTTGGGAGGATGGAGAGGAGAGGAGGGAAATGTTTCAGTCTGTCACCAGAACAACAAAATATTAACCAGTCCAGAGACAGCGGTCAACTAGATTCTATCAAGGATGCCACAAAATAGAAACTAAGCAATCCTTGTACGATAGAATATTATTAAATCGCTCAGTGTATGGTTGTTAGACAACACTAGCTCCTTCTCTTAAACAAATACACAGGCATTGTCAGTGTAATAGCTACATTGAGCTGACAGAAGCTGGGGTCATCCATATACACATTTTAATTACCTCTTTTCAGTCAGGAACATCATTAGAAGTTTATTATTACCAGCCACTATCTTGTGATCTTAATTGGCTTCCTTCACAGACGACACCATGAAGCCAGTGCAGAAGCCCTGGCAGCCTCCCAGAGATAGTGACCAGATCCATGGCACTTCACACTGACACTGTTCTCAGCTGAATAGCAGCCGTCAGTTTAAGTTTTAATGCTAGACTCCAGGTGGAAGCTTCTTTTAGCACCTGTATGTGGAGATGGTTCTGATTCGGTGGTGTTGAAAAACATGCCAGAGGCAGCTGTTTTCCACAAGCCTTTGTTAGGATTTTGAAAATGGATATGCCCAACTGCCATTTATTCCCTGTGGCTCTCCTGGATTCTGGTGAAATGGAGAAAAAAAAAGTTTACTTACCAAGTCTAGATCCATTGACACTCAAGATGCAACATGGGGCATGGTTATCTGTTTTGTTTTGCTACTTAGGAAGTGTACAAACACATTTATGTTAATATTTTGCATTGGTATTGGGTCAGAATCAATAATAGTAACTAACTTAATCTCCAATGAATTTCCAATCATGTTGGGGATGATGGCAAATTATGAGGCAAGGAGGAAAAAAAAAGAGAATGATTATGAAGAAAGAAATACTGTCATTTTATGGTATATGGGAAAGATCAGGGACATTTGGGGAACAAAATTACTATCTTTTTCCTTGCAAAAGGAAGATAAGTAAGTTCCAAACTTTTAAACAGTGGGACCCACTTCCTAAAATATCAGGCTGATGAGACCACTGGGAATGAGGTTACTTGGATACCTTTTTATTACATTATTTTTGACTCTGTATCTTCAGGCCTTCGAAAAAAATGAGGCCAGTCACGAATATTCTGACATTGGGTGATCGTCAACATTCAGTGAAATTTTGAACTCCCTCAAAGGAAAAAAAAGCTTTTAAAAGCTGCATATATCAATAGAATACTTACTCAGGATACTTACTCAGGATGCCAATGATTAGAGCTTTTTTATTTTTATGATTAAAAGTCTAATACTATTTATATTATTCATACATTTCTGACTTAATTCTTTTAAAGGATATTATTATCATTAATCTGATCTGCAGATCTAAAGCTACATCTACAAATGTCCTTACAGAAAGAGCCTTGTGAATGACTAGACTCTTAAGAGTGAAATTTCTTATTCAGTGATTTGAACTAGTGTCGACATTAAAATCTTTGGGATAAGCTATCAATCTGTTTTGTTTTCTCCCAGAATTTTTGACTCTCAGAGGACTAATGCATCTGCTTTCTTCCTGGCAATTACTGTACAGCAACCCTGCAACATGGGTCAATTTTTCATGACTTGATATTTCACGTTCATAGCACTCAGCCTTCTACTTATAGCTAAATGTTAAGAAAATTAAAAGAAACACAAATGATAAGCCCCACTTCCGTTTATGGAATTCCTGGAATGTGAGGTCATTTGTGTGTCATAGTTATCTATCTATGTGTATAATTTCCATGCCATATGAGTGGACTTAAATTTTAAAATGCATCTCTTAAGACACGACATTGATATATTCCTTCTACAAAACTGAGCTGAGTTCTCAGTGAGAGGGGCTTGAGATAAAGAAAAAATGGATGAAAATTCAAGTCACTGTAATTATTATGATACAGCTAAATATGGCTTAAACCACACACAGTGAAATGGGGACTAAATAAAATAATTCTTCTCTTCCCTTCACTACCAATCCCAACCTCTTGGAGGCTCCACTTCCGATACCGGAGTAGCCATCTTTAGCCTCCAGAAAACCAATGGTTTCCTTCTCAACCTTGGTTTTTGTTTCTCTGATGGATTTCTATATTTAGGAAGATATGAAAATTAACTTTATATACCAACTGCTTCACTCTATCGAAACGATGGTGAAAAATGCAGCTGTTTAAAACGCACTGAGCAAAAAGGCAATGGAACATTATTTTAAAGAAGAGTTATCAAAATCAGGGTGCCAATCACTCCGAGAAGCAGGGTAAAAATTACTTGCACTTCAATATTTATATTTATATTTATTATAAGAAAAAAGTTTTTTTTTTTGAGGAGAGAAGGTGCAGAAAAGGGCACAGTATTAGCAAAATATTGTACCTTAGAACATCAGTCATTTCCTTCTCAATAGTACTGAAAGGGTCTAATTTATAAGTTTTTCCATCTCCCTGTTATGCTGGTTTGTAAGTTCTGACACTGCTACTGGTATGTTAATGAGAAGCTAGCGTTCCATTAAGAGAAAACCATATGCTCTGCTGCCTACTGTGAAAGAGAAAGCATGTAATGTGGCTGTTGCCTTAGTAACACATTAATTCATTTTGTCAGTGTTGGCACAGATCATTTCATTTATAAGAAAACAAGTATAATAGTTTACCACATCTATAATATTTACAGTGTTTCTGTTACAAAACAGTGACAAAATGAGTTTAAAAAATAGAGTTGGTATAATATCATTAAAATGAGGAATTTGTGGTAAAATTTCCCCTGTAAAAACGAAAAAAATTAATAAAGATTGGTGTAAAATTTCTTTTTCACAATCCTACTTAAAACATTTTTAACACCAAACTGTTTGCTTTTTAGCATATTTGTATTATACTAATAACGTGCGTCTGCTGCAAAAAAAAATTTAGTCCATGAAAAACACAAGTGCATTAACAGTTTTTAATGAATGCTAAACAAAATATTTCATACAACAGTTTTGTTAAATTACAACCATTATAAACCTAATCGTATGCTAGTGTGTTACTCATAACAAGGCTAAACATTTATCTAGTTTTATCTGTTCTTCCAGATGTTTATTAGTATTCTAGCACTCCTAAAATATTTAAATTAAACCACTCCATTTTCTCATGTGAATGCATTTTGGGTTTTATTCACAGAAGATGTAGTCACATGTATATCTAAATAAATATAGTACACTGTATATGCTTTATGCACAAGTGATACTTAATGTGAATTGAGATAATCCAACAGCATGATAAAGGAGAGATGTGATTAGAGGAAAGACGAGTTCCTGTTTATTAAAGTCTGCACCTGCAGCGGGTATCAGTTCTACCCATCCTTAGGGTATTCCACACCTGTAAACACACATTCTCAACAACAAACCTTCTGCATCTGTGAGGTTCACCTACCTTTTTTAACCAATAAAAAGGGACCTGTGTACAAGATAGCGAGCACCTATCATTTGCTGGTTTACGTCGTGATTCAAGTTGTATGTCATTTCAAAGGCAGCATTTATGCATTTACATGAGTTATACAAATGGGCGCAAACCACCGCGGAGCCGGCCATCTACGTAATGAATGGCCAATTATACTTTCAACGTGAAGAAATACCTTCCTAAAATATCAGTGTTCAATGGGTTCAACCGAAGCCTCATGAACCGAACGTGGGTGTTTTTATGTTTGCTCTCCTGACTGTCAACCCGGCGATGCTCCGGAGTTCCATGGGATTCTTTCTAATTAGAACCCAAGACCCAAGAGTACTTTTGAGAGTCTCCTTTATAGACCTGCAATGCGATTACTCCAGGAAACACTTAGGAAAATAAAATTTATGATTAGCTTTGATGAAAATGACTTTAGTTTTAACTTCATATTATCTCTGCTTTGATATGAGTAAAATACTTTGAATGGCTACATCACCAGAAGAGAAAATATAACCAAACATCAATGTGATTTTATATGATGGGGAATTAAATGTCTCTGAAATGTAATCATATCACATTGACTCACCCAATAAAAGTAACTTAATGAAGTATTTTATCTAATTCATATGTTTTTGCTTATTAGTTTGTGGTGCTTGAAAAAATAAAGCTATAAACTTTTCAAGATTCTTCTTTCAACTCAAGCTATTTCTATCAATAAAACTGGTTTGTCAGCAGTTAAATGACACCACATTTATGTTTTAAGTACACTAAATTATGGGTGGCTTTTTAATGACATTCATTGATTATACTTACTATAAATAATATGGTACATATTACTGTGACTTTGGTTAAATAAAAAATTATCTTGTGGTATTTAACACATCGCATTTTAAATCCTTTTGATTTTAACAGTTTTTAAAAAATTTTATATCCCTCCTGTAAAATCCTACAATGTATGCAAAGTTCTTAGAATCAGTTTCTTTCTGTATCAAAAAATCACTAGAGAAAATAAAGTGTGAAGTGGGTAAACATACATATATACATACATATATATTAATATAAACATATGCATATGTATATATTTCTGTTACTTATGTTATCATTATCGTCCTTTGATAAAACCACATATTTTATATCTAATATTGCCCTAGTGAGTTCTCTTATTATTTTTTCCTGATGAATTTCAAAATCTGCATTTAATATTAAAAGTAAAGAAAATTACTGTTGTACTCACATGACCATGAAAAAAAGACTAACCAAATTCAGAGAAAAATGATTAATAATGCTTAGATCTACTGTATCCTATAGTAGGTTCACCATCTTCCTCTGCTGGTAGCATCAGTTGTGGTTACTTTATTTTCATACAGAAATATGAGCAATGCAGAATGAAGCTTATGAAGACCGACTATGCTCAAGCCCAGCCACACAGCACATGCACACACACACACACACTAACATATTTGAGTCTAAGGTGGTTACGTCAACAGTGGCAATACTAAATTACTATGCCGCTTCATAGTAATTGTCAATCCTTTAATTATAAATAATATTTATTAAAATCATTGTTTGTAACATACATATGAAATAAAATCAATACAAAAGAAATAAAAGTAGTATTTTGAGCATATTTGTTTTTAGAACCTTAAAGGAGCACAATGTAAACATATAAAAAACAGCCGGGCGTGGTGGCGCACACTTGTAATCCCAGTACTTTGGGAGGCGGAGACCGGAGGATCCGGGTTCGCGGCCAGCCTCAGCTCTCTCTCTCTTTCTCTCTCTCTCTCTCTCTCTCTCTCTCCCTGTCTCTCTCTCTGTCTCTACTTAGTGAGGCCCTCTGCAACTTCGTGAGATCCGGTTTCAAAATAAAGTATAAAAAAATAAGGCCGGGGGTGTAGCGCAGAGGTAGAACACCCCTAGGTTCAATCCCCCATACAGCAAAAAAAAAAAAAAAATTAAAAAAAAAATAAAAGACAAACCAAACTGGATGTGGTGGTACATGCCTATAATCCCAGCACTTGGGAGGCTAAGACAGGAGGATTGCAAGTTCGAGGCCAACCTCAGCATCTTAGCAAGACCCTCAGCAACTTAGAGAGACCCTTTTTCAAAAAAATTAAAAAAAAGAAATAAAAGAGCTTTGGATACAACTCAGAGGTAGAATGCCCCTGGGTTCAATCCCCAGTCCCAAGGAAAAAAAATTAAAATAGTTTTAAAAATGATACATGTTGAATAACAAATGTTTCATTAAAGGACTTGTTGAGTAAGTGGATAAACATTACATGGGAGCCATACTTGCATTCCGTCCCCCTTCTTTTACATATTCTATTAATGGCATGAGTAACCCTATCAGTGGAGTATTTTGAATGTAAGAGTGCTGCATGTAAGTATTTAAAATTTAATAGTAGCTAATCAGGTTTAGCTTTCGGAGTTAAACATTTATGGAGTAATGTTTCAGTCCAGTTTAATTCATTGTGAATTTGCTAAGTGGCAGGGAAGGGGAGGCAGGATGAAAGGGCCTCTCAAATCCTTTGGAATTTTAAGATTTGAACAGTTAAAAATGCCAGTTCTGCAAGAGGGATGAAATAATTGTATCCTCACATTTATGCCTTTACAATATTTATCTTTACTTTAATTAAGGATAGATAATTTCTTATAGTGTTAATGAGAAATTCACAGTACAGGAAGTAATCCTATAACATGAATATGAAAATTTTACAAATTATATATTTTATAAAATTATATTAAAATAGTTACACAATAAACATGCAAAATTTTGATTTTATTATTTAAGTCATCTTAGTGAACTCAAAAGATTTTCTTTACCTGATATGTGATTGGTTATTATTTTATGTAACAAAAGATATGTAATATGGTACAAATCAACTTTAAATAGTCAAGAGAAGGAAAAATTGGCCTAATACATTATGGGAATAGAGACAGAAATATGTTAATGTTAAGGAGAATGATAAGACTTGGGCTTTGTTGTTATCTGGAAAAATTCAGATTCTTGTCTTAAGTTTTTCTAATTTATGTTACCCTATATAATAATATTTATTAATTAAGAAGATAAGAAATGAATATACATGCTATAATTTTAGAAGGTTTGTGTTACATTATTTGATTTTTAAATTAATGAATGTAAAATTATTGGTTATTAACTTATTTCCTTTTTTAAATTCACAAACAAAATTGTATATATTTATTGTGTCCAACATAATGTTTTGAATATGTACACATACTGGTATGGCTCAACTGAGCCAATTAAGATATGCATTACCTCACATGCTTATCATTTTTTTTTTTTGGTGTGGTGAGAACACTTAAAATCTACTCATTAATCAATTTTTAAGAATATAATACACTGTTTTGGACTCTAGTCACTATGTTATATAATTGATCTCTTGAACTTTTCCTAAATGAATTTTGTATCCGTTGACAAATATCTTCACAACCCCACTCCCAGGATCCTGGTAATGACCATTCTGCTCTGTTTGTATGAGTTAACTTTCTTTGTTTCTACATATGAGTGAGATCCTGTGGTACTTGTCCTTCAATGCCTGGCTTATTTCACTTAATGTCATGTTCTCCAGTTTCATCCACACTGCTACAAATGACAGGATTTCCTCCTTTTTCAATGCTGGATAGTATTCCATTGTGTACATAAAACACATTTTCTTTATCTAGTCACCAGTTGATGGAGACTTTGGTTGATTCCATATCTTGGCTATAAATAATGCTGCAATTGTTTATTAATATATTTCTAACTATTCCAGTGATTAGGATATTCTGAAGGTTCTCATCCTGGGATCTTGTTTTCTAATCTTAGCTTGTATGATATGGGAGAGTCTATTGCAGCATGGGAGACTCACTTTTTTGTATATAATTAGTGTCTAAATATGCTTTATTTAGAAATATTAGGCCTCTGAATAATTATCTCACGATTTCTTTAAGTCTACTTAAGAAGAACATATTGGAGAATGAAATTTCTCCAAGCTGATCCTGAGAGTTAGAGTTAGAAAAGCCACTGTGAAGTTTTTTTTTTTGTGTGTGTGTGGTACTGGGGATTTAACTCGGGGGCATTCTACCTCTGAGCTACACTTCCAGCCCTATTTTATTTTTATTTTGAAACAGGGTCTCGCTAGTCTCACTTCTTGCTGAGGCTGTCCTCAAACCTGCGATCCTCCTGTCTCAGTCTCCCAAGTATTGGGATTACAAGAGAATGCCACCACTCCTGGCTTAACTGTGAAGTTTTTGAGTCTTTTTTTCTTTTCTTTTTTTTAAGGTAATACCATCTAATTTTATTTATTTATTTTTATTGGCTTTTATTATACTTTTATTGGTGCATTATAGTCTCACGTCATAATGTAGTTCATAGTGATAGTGACATGCATGCACACAGCACTTGGTGAGCTTTCCCCCAGCTCCCTCTCCACTCCCCACTTCCCCACAGTGACATGGAGTTTGGCATTGATATTCTTGCATATGTACAAAATGTCAGTGGAAGGTTTTCCTTCATTAATTCTCCCTCTCCCTCCCCCCACCCTCCCCTAGATCACCTCCCTTGCTCCACTGGGGTTCTCCTCGGTTATCTAAAATCCCTCTTGTATCCAAATACTCCCTAGCTTCCTCATAGGAGAGAAAACATGTGACCGCTCACTTTCTGTGACTGGCTAATCTCACATCCATGTTTATAGCAGCACAATTCATAATAGCCAAATTATAGAACCAACCTAGGTGTCCATTATCAAATAAATGGGTGACAAAATTATGGGATATTTACCCAATGGGATTCTACTCAGCAATAAAGAAGAACAAAATTATGTCATTTGCAGGAAAATGGATGGACCTGGAATCTTGTCTTCTTTTAATTTTTGGAAAACAGACAAGCATTCCAACTTCAGAGCAGTGACATATGGAGACATTACTAGTATCTGAAGACCAGACTCTCTTCTTATGGGATGGATCATATGTTGTAGCCAGTCCCATAAGGTTGCTTTTTTGTTTGCTTAGTTTGATTTTACTTCCTAGATTCAGAAACTGAATCATGGCTCAAAAATACTCTTACAGAGAAAATAATATGGTAAAGTACACATTAACAAATGTGAATTCTTCTATAGAAAAATCAATAGTGTAATATTAATTTTCTATAAATCTACTCTGGTCAAGTACTCTCATGATTACTTGGTTATTTTTTTCAAGCTTTGGTTACAACTCTTATACTAAAAAAATTAAAATTATGATGACATTGCTCAAAGCAACAGATACTTCTTTCACATTTGGCTTATGGCCTCACTGGAGTTTACTATAACATCTAGAAAGGTGGGTTCTCTGACTTGTGCAAGATGAATATTTGTTAAAAAAAAAACCATTTTATTCTTCATTTCCTTTTTGTTTGAAAATGACTTCCCAGCATGGTTTCCTCATGTTCCAGGAGAGTGAGGATTCTGATTTCCTCATCTTTATTTTTCTCCGTAGTATGCAAATCAAGTTATTGCTCACTAAATAAATGTTTAATGAGATTGACTTTGATGATAGGTGAGTTTGTCCTTACTTACAAGAGGTGATATTGCAACTTGTGTTAAAATATTTCTGAAATTTATAGGAATAATTAACTTCATAGGATAAACCTAGGCATGTAAGCTATCTTTTTAGTTCTTATGCTCTAAAACTAGAAGTAATTTTGGCCATAATTTCTTTTTTTTTTTTTTGCGGTACCAGGGATTGAACCCAGGGGGTTTCTACCTCCGTGCTACACCCCGGCCCTATTTTTTTATACTTTATTTTGAAATTGGGTCTCACGAAGTTGCAGAGGGCCTCACTAGGGAGAGAGAGAGAGAGAGAGAGAGAGAGACAGAAAGAGAGAGAGAGAGCTGAGGCTGGCGGCGAACCCGGATCCTCCGGTCTCCGCCTCCCAAAATACTGGAATTACAAGCGTGCGCCACCACGCCCGGCATCCATAATTTCTTTATTGAACTGTCACCTATATAAAATTTTACATAATATCCTATTATTTGTATATTAGAGATTTCAAGAAATATAGAATGCCATGTTTCATGCTAAAGTAGCTGAGGAATCAATACTCATATGGCATGATTTTAATGAAATCAATTTTGACATTTAAAAATCCTTTAATATATGTTTTCCTTATTATCAATTTCCTCAATGTTTTTGTAAAATATCCAGATTATGTAAGGTTTTTTCACAGTTAATCAGAGCATTTATTATAAATAAACATGCCAGAGTCTTATTTTACTTAATTTTTAAAAATTTCATAAAATGTGTTTAACTTTTCTCTTTTTTTGTAATGTTCAACTCAAAAGATCATTTAGCTTGTTGAGTTTCATATGTAACTTCAGAAAGATTTGATGATTTATTCAAGATTATAATTTAAATACAGCTCAGAATTCAAAACTTTTATTGGTTTAGATTATATATAGTTAATTATTTTATTTTACTTTACTATACTTTTATTGGTACATTGTAATTATATATCATAGTGACATTAAAAGTAATACAAATATTATTTTACTTTATAATCATACATTTGCAGAATTAAGAACAGCATAGTTGGAATGAGGAAGTAATAAATATAACCATTTTTATTATTTATTTTCTTGTTATTAAACACAATATGAATTATTTCACTGACTATAATACTATAGATGCATGATTGGCAACCATTACTTAATAAAAGAGTAATTCACTGAGATTACATAAGTTTACTAAAGCTATCCATCTAAGTTTACCCCTTAAATAGATGCAGAACATGGTATCACCATAAGAATTCTAGAATTTTAGGCTTTTTTAGGAATGCTAATGGGACAAATATATACCTTCTTGGTTTGGTAAGCCAAAGCACTTTTACAAAGTTCTATCCTACAAATTTTAAGCTAACATCTGGAAACTTCTGGAACTTTGAATAGATTTTTCTCCAGAAATAATATCATAGTGAAATAATATTATAATATTATAAAAGGAAGAGGAAAAAGCTGACAGAGGAAGAAGAAGGAAGTGGGCAGTAGGAAGAAAAAACTAAGTGGGAGGAAATTTTCCTGAATGACTGAATTAAAATTGGAAACAAAGAAAAAAAAAGACATTTAGAAGGATGTGTGCCCATGTGAGAATGAGACTAAGTTAAACCTAGCTATGTGTTTAACTGAGGGGGAGGAAGGAGTGTAGTGCACCCCATAGGGCTCATTCCCCCCAAAGGAAAAGGAGATGGAGCAAAACATGTGAGAAAGCGGGGCGTGGTGGCACACGCTTGTAATCCCAGTACTTGGGAGGCAGAGACCAGAGGATCCGGGTTCACGGCCAGCCTCAGCTACTTAGTGAGGCCCTCTGCAACTTCGTGAGACCTAGTTTCAAAATAAAGGATAAAAAATAGGGCTGGGGGTGTAGCTCGGGGGGGGGGGTAGAATGCCCCTGGGTTCAATTCCTGGTACCTCAAAAAAAAAAAAAAAACATGTGAGAAAGAGCAGGACCAACAGGTGGCAGCGTTGGATTGAGACAGTTAAGTTGCTTGGCAAGTTTAGGAGATTGGTTTGGAACTGGGAAGAAAAGAAGGAAAAGGCAGGGCCTGGTAGTGCCTGCCTGTAATCCCAGTACTTGGGAGGCTGAGACAGGAGGATGGCAAGTTCCAGGTCACCCTTAGCAATTTAGTGAGGCCCTCAGCAACTTAGTGAGACCTTCAGTAATTAGGTGAAACCCTGTTTACACACACACACACACACACACACACACACACACACACACAGAGAGAGAGAGAGAGAGAGAGAAATATTGTGTAGTAGAACATATATTTGTGCTGAAAAAAGACTAAACACAAAATTATTTCTCTGACAGTAGAGTAAGCAATTAATTCATTCAAATAACTTTTGAGCACCAATTAAGTGCAAAGGACTGTTATGGACCGGGAATTTTGGCTGTGGACGCATAGACAGCCTCATGGAGTTTGAGTCTCATGAACAAATAGCCAATCAGTCTTTATCAACACACCACCAAATAAGTGCTGAACAGTGGTTTGGAAGAAATAAACCAGCGGTGAGTTAGTTTGCAACACGCATGCTACACTTGTTCTAGGGTGGCAAGACTGTTCTGTGAAAGTGATATTTGAGCTGGGATCGGATGAATAGAGCTTAATTAGGCAAAGGGTGGTAGAAGAATTAGGCAAAGGGTGGTAGTAGAAAAGCTCTAAAACAGAAAAGAACTTAAGGTATTTGGCACACTAGACAAAGGTCAGTGTGGTCTACAATTTGTTGGGAAGAGCGCAGAGACACAGAAGTGGAGAAGTAGACACAGAAGGTCAAATAGGGGATTTAAGCAGTTCGGATTAGGCATTTTGTCCTATGAGTGACAGAAAATCCTTGAAGAGTTCTAGCGTGCTACTTCGTCATCACATTTGAATTGTCAAAACATCAGTCTGACTATGGTTTAGAGCAACATTCAGTGAGTGCGAGCAGAGTGGATTCAGGAATACGAATTTGGAGGAGCTTTGTTGTTATTTTTTGTTTTGGGTTCTCTCTCTCTCTCTCTGTCTCTCTGTCTCTGTCTCTCTCTCTTTCTCTCTGTCTCTCTCTCTCTCTCTCTCTCTCTCTCTCTCGATAGTATTAGGGATTGATCCTAGGAGGTCACTACCACTGAGCTATATCCCCAGCCTTTTAAATATTATTTTGAGAGGGGGTCATGCTAAGTTGCCAAGGCTGGCCTCAAATTTGCTCAAACTTGCCATCCTCCTGCCTCAGCCTGCCAAGTTGATGGGATTACAGGTGTGAACCACCTATCTTGGCTGGAATATTTCTTTCTATTTTTTATTTGCAGTGGTGGAGATGGAGCCCAGGGCCTCACACAGGACAGGTGAGTGCTCTACCAATGAGCTATACTCCCAGCCCCAGAAATACCAATTTGGGAAATACTATTTTAACACATATAAAAGATGATGGTATCGCCAATTAGGTTGGTATTGGTAAAGGTGGAGAGGAGTAGGAAGATTCAAGATAGATTTAGGAAGTAAAATTTATAAAAATGGTAATAGATTGAGTATGGGAGGATGTCAAAGGATGGGGAAATCTTTTCAAATTTCATAGCTGATAAATTTTATTCTTTCTATTTATTTCAAGCCTGTGTTCTGGTTTGAAATTCGTATGTGACTGCAAAATTAACTGACATGATTATTTGCAAGGGCTGTCAAGATAGAAAATCTCATTCACTGGTAGCTCTCCAAGACGGATTGTGTCCATTTCCAAAAGGATGGGAGATTTAGGTTCCATTGCTCCAAGGATTTCCCTGCTGAGGGTATGGATGGCAAGTGTCCCTGTTTCCTGCTTTCTCAGACCTTCTTTTGTCCACCATGTCTCTGAGTTCCATCACAGATCACTGATTTGTATTCTTCATACCCCTCTCACTCCCAGTCAGCGATGTAAGATTTTGCAAATTTCAAGGTTACATCAGCCTCAGGAAAAGATCTGGGGATCTCTGTTACTTATTGGCAGGTTTTATTATCAAGAGAGTTTAGTCCGAACAAATTAATTTAATAATAGAAGTACAATTAGGATTCACATCGTTGAGTATTCTTATCATTCTCATCTGCTACAAACATGAAACATACCTGCATAAAGTATTTTTAAATTTAAGGGATAAAGAAGTAATAAAGTAATGAATTTATAAGAGTATGCATATGAATCGATATGTGGCTGTCTTAGCCACAAAATAAATTCAGATTGTGTTTTCTTTGGGGTTCACATAAAAAAAAATCTAACCTTTTTCCTAATAAAAACAGGTATTATTAGCTGGGCATGGTGGCACAAACCTGTAACCCCGGCACTTGGAAGGCTGAGACAGGCAGATCGCAGGTTCAAGACCAACCTCAGCAATGTAGAAAGACTCTCGGCAACCTAGCAAGACCCTGTTTCAAAACAAAAAAATAAAAAGAGCTGGGGGTGTAGTTGAGAGATAGAATGCCCTTGGGTTCAATATCCAGTACCATAACAAATAAATGATTAAATAAATAAATTAATTAATGAGTATTATTATAAGCCTCTAACTAAGGGGGAGGAATATATGAATCTTGTTAATCTCCTAAAACCCTGTGAGGTAGGTTACTATTATTCCCATTTTTAGAAAAAGCAACTGATATATATTAGGTAACTTGTCCAAACACAGGTCTGGCTAATTTTAACATTCTTCTTAAGATTTCTTTCTTTATGGAGAGTCCGTGCCAGACTGAATCTTGGAAGGAAAACACTTTCCAACATTCTTTTCTGTGTTTTGAAACTCAAGTGAAAGTTAAATATTCTAGGCCTAAAACAAAGTTTTAGAAATAAACTTTAAGAAATACACATGGAGCAGCTTCTGAGAAGCTTTTGCAGCCCTCTAACTTTTGAATGCAGTTGTTTTCACTCAGAGCTCATGGGAAGGTCATGTGTTGGCTTCTGGGCCATACAGAGGTGCACTCGGTTTTAATTCTGGGCAAGTCATTGAACTCTTTTAATAATTAATTGTCTTAACTTAAAATGTAAACAATAACGTTTGCTTCTGGGAACCTCAAAGATGACGATAGGACATACATGAGATCATTGATTAAAATCATCAAAAATGTGTAGAGATCTGGCTAGAGCTAGCTCAGTGTTATTATCTTAGACTCATTCACACTGAAATGTTAAAGGATCCTTTCACAACATCTAGACTCTCCTCTTCATGTGCCCGAAGATGGACAAGGCAAGAGTACCAGGAGAACCTTCTAGCAACTGCCCTGCACAGGAAAGAGCGTTGTCACAAAGTTTTCAGTCTAAACTTTAGAACACCACATAGCTTATTAAAATGGAGATAAGTTAGTTTGATCGGATAAAATATAAAACTGATAACTTTCCTTGGCAAAGGTGTTCCAGTCTGAATAAGTGAAGTTTTATGGGGAACCGTGCAAACACAGGCAGCAGGGAACAGCAGCTGCATTTTTGGAGGCTGTCACAAGAGGGCATTTATGGATTAGCTCAGAACACCAAGAAGCATTTCCAATGCTTACAAGCAAACTAAGAATAATTAATCAATATAAACTGAAAGGGAGAAAAGGAAAGGCTCTAAAATTTTTATCTTATCTTAATTCTGCTTTAGGACATTACCTGTATTTCTCAGGAGTTTCTGTCAAATGAAAAGTGGTACCTACTTTCCAAATTTATAAATTTTAGTTGTCGGTTAACTCATTCCTCCAAATTAGTGAGATCCTAAAAAAAATAGTATCAGCTAAAAAAAAAGAGTCCACCCATATTTTGCTTCTTTCATTTGTTTATATACTATCACAAAACAAATATGTAAAATAAATCTTCTTATTACAACTGATAAAAGGTAATTGCATTTTTCAAACATCATTTTGTCTTTTGTGTTGAAAAACAAGCTAATTAATATTCCTAAGTATTTTGAAAACAGGTGCCATTCAGACAATATGAGCACAAATGCCTTAATAAAATAATGAAAAGCTTAGTTATATTAGCAAATAGGTAAAGCAAATTGTTCGAAAGAGTGTCTTGGGGCACAGTTAAGGGGAAAAAAAATAAACCAAAACAAATGTTAACATATGTTTACTCTTGATGTCTTGAGCTCTGTAAGGAGAAGGTCCTGACATGCTCCTGTCTGCCGCCCCGTTTCAGCTCGGTGCTGGGCACGCAGTAGTACTCAGTTAATATGGCTAAATGAATCAATGAACGTGTCTCTTTCATTGAGGACAAATTTCGTGGTGGCAGGACAAGGGAGAATTTCCAGTGATTATTAATTAAATCAATGACTTTCTTGTTGCATTAATTGATGTCAAACCTTCGAATGCAAAGGGAAAACTTCATTCAATCACCTGGGGTTTCCAAATAACTACAGAGTTGGTGCCATGTAAACAACACATCAGGAGAGCGAGGGTAATGGTTTCTATATATTCAATTGACAAGAACAAAGCAGCTACAGATATGAGCTCAACAATGTGTAGAATGCAATCTGGGAATCCATGAGCTATAAATACTTCATGATCACCCAGGCTCTCCCAGCAACACCCAACTTAAATCATGAAGGATCCTTATCCCTGTTCCCCAATTGACCTAATATTCTATATTTTCTTTTTATTCATCAAAAACCTGCAATGGGCTATCAGAGTTTTTAATAAGCATTTGGTAATTGTCATCATTGCATGATTTTTATATAATTTCAATCAAAAGTGCAGAAATGTGACACTTTAAATAACCTGCAACCTTATTAGAGAAAAACATACACTTTCCTTTAGGCATTTTAGCATAATTAAAACACACTTCAGATTTGTTTTCCTATTTATGCTGAAGCATAAGCTTTCAAAAGCCATTTCCATTATACCATACTCATGGAAGACAGTGAGCACGGAGGAACTGTCAAGTTATTTGAATTAAACAGCCCCAGATTTAGAGCTCAACTCCAGTACATACTAAGAAAATTGTTTTCTCTAAACCTGTTTTTCACCTGTAAAATTAGGATAATGCCACCTACTTTAGTGAATTATTCTAAGGTAGTAAGTTCTAACATGTAAATTATTCAATAAACAGAATGTAGTCCATAAATGCTAGACTTTATAATTAAGGATCCACAGACTTTGTGATTCCTATTGAGAAATGTGAGATTGTGACACATGTAAAAATGATCCCAGAATATTGTACGTGTTCCTCTGAATTTATCACACACCCTTGCAATTAGTTTGGACCATGCAAATAGTTCTGACCAATTGGATGTGGTGGGAGTGGTGTATGTCACTTTCAGGCCCAGATAATTAAAAGCTACGAGCCCCCTTCCACAGTATCTTCTCCTACCATGGTACTCCTTGAAACATGATACTGAGATGGTAGTACCTCAATACAACAAGGCCTTCATCAACTAGGTACTGAGGGACAAAATGGACTAGAATCTTTATAGACCAGTATTTGACATGTGCAAAATATAAACATTTGTTGTGTTATGACACTGATATTCAGGTGGTAAATTATCATCGCAGCATAACTTAACCTAACCTGACTAATAATCTGATCTAACCCAAAGACTTCATTTCATTAATAAGGGAACTAAAGTCCAGAGAAGTCACTTTGTGTAAAAGCCAAGACTAGAATACAAAAGTTGAACAAATATGGAAGTATCATAGGCTCTTTCTTTCTTTTTTTTTTTTTTCTGTACCGGGGATTGAACCCAGGGGCGTCCGCACTACACCCCCGGCCCTATTTTTTATACTTTATTTTGAAACCGGGTCTCACGAAGTTGCAGAGGGCCTCACTAAGTAGAGAGAGAGAGAGACAGAGAGACAGAGAGACAGAGAGACAGAGAGAGAGAGCTGAGGCTGGCCGCGAACCCGGATCCTCCGGTCTCCACCTCCCAAAGTACTGAGATTACAAGCGTGTGCCACCACGCCTGGCTCATAGGCTCTTTCTAAAGTATTCTCTCTTATGACTCACAGGGCACTTTCTTAAGACATTATTCTATATAAATATACCTAATATGTATTCCTAAATTCCTTGAGGGAAACTGAAATCTTAAGTTTTTTAAATTACTTTTCTTCTTTCATCAGTATTCAGTATAAAGGCTTCCTGATCAGGTCAAGAAATCTTCTGGGAAGAAACCTTCCTGTCTACCTATTTTTATCTTCATCTCTATCCAGATTTCATTGAGAGAGAAAGAGATAGTTTGTGTGCGTAAGTGAATAACTGATGTCATCTCTATCATGGTGCTCGTGATGGCCACACACTACCTAATTGGAAAGTGTTGGTGAGAGTTATAGTCTGACCCACTGCTTGAGAGTTTGGGAACCTGAACTCCAAGATGCAAGGCAAGAGCCAGTCACTCCACATTCACTTCGTGACCTGTACTGTGCAGTCTTTGTCTTTGTCACATCAACTATTAACAGTAATGCTAAATAGCTTATGAAGAACTTGTTGTTTCTTCACATAGCACTAGCTGGGTTGCATAGGCGTTTAATATAGACTTCAGCAATATAGGAGCACTGAATCATCTTTAAGCAAAGAAAAAAAAGCTGAGTTCTCAAGGGACACCTAATTAAAATTGGCATTTGAAGATTGCTCCCTCAAAGTGTTTAGGTTAATCATGATGTCTGATTATCATGAACCGGAATTCAAAGACTTTGTAGTATTCATATATTTTCTAAAGCTAGATTATATAGTCATAAGTATTAGTGATATAAAAATGGTGAAGCTGTTTAGTAGACACAGAAGCCTATATTACACTGCATTATCTTATCAGTAAACTCAACCAAATACTTCTCAAATGTAATATCATATAGTATATTAAATTTATATTATTAATTATAATTCATTGGTTTTTCAGTTTTTATTTCATTTATAATGTTATGATTGCATTATCATAATTGATAATAGTTATAAGAAGTTTAAATTAGATTTGTACTTATATCTATTTAAATAGCATGAAAATACTAATAATTTTATACTGACATTGTGCTAAAAGAGTATTCTGTTCCAAGGAGTACCTATCTTAAGAAACATAAAAATTAGATTTTACTTTGTAAAGTAATGAGGATAAAAGTCAGATTTTTTAACTAAAGAAAGTCTTTTTGAGAAAATAGTCATTGTGTTTATATAAAACACCCAAAAGAGAAATGTGATGAAAAAAAGAATGAAAACCAAAAACAAACAGAAACCACAGGGCTATTTCCCTAGAGAAACCAGCTGAGTCAGGTAGGCTGGGTCAAGGTGGAAAGGACCCAGACATGAAGGGAAGTCAAAGTAGTTAGAACTGAGGAGGAGCCTGAGGAAGCCGATCGTGGTGGAGCAACATCTCCCTTGACTTCACCATACAGAACAGACCATAACACACGCTGCCTTGCCATGCGGCTTCGGTCCATGAAGCAGCACTATACCAAAAACAGAGACCTCATCCCTACTGTGATTTCCACGTTCTGCTGAAAGTCTCTTGGTGGTAGAGACCCCCAAGCTTGCCTTTTGGGAAGAATCATTGAGGCTAGCTGTCAAAGTAAAAATTCTCCAACCTATGCCAAATCGTCTGAATCAAAATCTCCACAGGACTAGTGTGGGGAGCTGCTAGGTTTCTAGGTGTTATGATCATCTGATACTTTTTGTGGCGATGTTCCATATATTGTGCTCAAAATATGGCCCACAGACCACCAGTATCAGCAGCAGTTATAAATGTCATTTCTCAGACTCTGCCCCAGACTCCTGAATCAGAAATTCTGGCGGTGGGCCCTAGGAATCCTTATTTCAACAAGCAATCCAGGTGGTTTTGAAGCCTGCTAAACTTGGAAACCATTGGATTATTGGGGAACCACGTGAGACAGGAGCTCTGAAGGTAGGACCCTGGCGTGGATGTATTTTAAAGGTTCTCTCAGTGGCATTAATGTGTAGCTGTGTAGAGAAACATTTCCATAAGTCACAGCATAGACTATCTGACAAACCCCTCCATTGAAAAGGGTTGAGAAATAATTTCTGGCATGGAGGAAAACATGGGCCTCCCTCTAAGACTCCTTACTGTATGTCATAGAACCTCTTTCCTCTTCTAGGGCCCTCCTTCACATGCCACAACCATTACCTTCTTTCCACACACACATTCCCATAGCATTGGTGGTTTGTTGACTGAATTAGACATTTAATGCAATAGTCTTCGACAGACAGTATTGTTCCTTTAACAGACACAGTAGGTGAAATTTACACGCAGAACCCTGTGTTTAATATGCTGCATGTTTTTGCTCTAATTTCATCTTTCCCATTCCAGAAAAAAAAAGAGATATAAAACATTTTAGGTAGAGGTAACCCTGAGTCTTATCTAATTTGTTTTTGGTTGGTCCTGGGGATTGAACCCAGGGTTGTTCTACCTCTGAGCTACACCTCCAGTCCTTTTTATTTTTTTTTATTTTGAGACAGGGTCTCAGTAAGATACCTCAAATCTGTAATCCTCCTGTCTCAGCCTCCCAGGTACTTAGATTACAGAAATGTGTCACTGTGCCTGCCATCTAATTTCTTTTAAAAGATAAATTTTTATAAAATTTGGTAGTTTGTTATTAGTGACCAGTTATGATGGTTTGAATCTGGAATTTTACCCTAAAAGATCTTGTGTTGAAAACATGGTCCCCTGTGCAGTAAATTTCAGTGTTGGGGCGTTTAAGCAATGATTGTATCATGGGGGGCTCTGACCTGGTCAGTGGATTGGTCTATGTGATAGATTAATCCATTTCTAGCTGAATGGACTATGGGCTAGGGGGTGGTTGTTTCTAATTGGAGGAAGTAGGTCACTGGAGGTGTGCCTGGGAAGGGTTTGTCTTGTCTTTGGATTCCTTCCTTCTCCTCTCTCTGCTTCCTGCCTGCCTTGAGCTCCACACCCTTCCACTATGATGTTCTGTTCCACCTCAAGCCCAGAACTATGTTTAAAACGAGGCCCCTCCCTTTCTGAGACCTTTCACAAGAGCTTTGAAAGAGTATGTAAAGGGGAGAGCTGTCGATGTTTAGATATGTAGCATAAAACCAGGATAATCTGGCTTGAAGTGTTTCTTTCCTGGATCATATATCAGTTGTTGTCAGGATGACCTTATCTGAGGTCCTCATTTTACAGAAGAAGAAGAAGAAGAAGCTGAAGCACAGGGAGTTTGCCCCACCTCATCTCCTGCATGCCATTTTCTCCTAGGTGTGAGCCAGTTCAGGGAAAGTGCAGGTGAAGATGCGTAGGCCGATCTTTTCTCTGTGAGTCACCTCCTCACATTCTGACTCACGTTCCAGAGCTCTGACTTCTTAGTAAAAAACAAGAGGAGCACTTGTCACTAAGAAAAAGAAAAATCCTGAGAATGAGTGAAAAAAGAAAGACTGGGATATTGGATAAATGGTGGGAAAGGAATAAAGGCAGAGAAAGAAATGAGCATAAATCCCTAGTCACTTAACTAGAAGGAAGTTATTGTTAGGTAATACGTCAAGTGTTACTTCTAGTTCATGCAAAATTCTCTACAAAATAATTTATTTTATTATATGCTGACATAAACTTATTAAATCAGAAGTTTTGCATCAGTTAGGATGTAGCACTTTCCCGTGACAAATGCAGCAATTACTTCAGACATCATGCTCAATTTTTCAAAACCAATAGTGAAAAGTCTAGATATCTTGGTAGATTCATTCCCTGAATATGAACCTACTGGTATAAAATTATTTTCCACAATTAGAAAAAAATTATTCATTTTGAAAATTTTCATTCCAAATCATTGTATGCTTCCAGCTTGCTGCATCAATTGCAGTCTCAACTTTTTCATTAGTTAAGAAAAGCCCTTTACAGTTATTTTCTTGTCATGTTATCTGTTCTGAAACCTCATAGATGGTGATGATAGTTTCTCCCATTTAACTCATTTATGGTGATGATAATTTCTTCCATTTTTCTAAGTGACTGATTCCAAATGTATTAAATTTTTATTTCTTACTTTGTCTGCAAGTCAGGATTTTTAGCTATGAAGGACAGTCCATTACTGATCTGCTGTTGACTTCTTTGTGCTACCTTAGAACTCTGGGGCTATCTCTATTTTACTTTAATTTTCTATTTACATGCATATACCACTATTACATCATGAGTTCCCTGCAGGAATGGTACTGTATCTTATTTTATTTCTTATTTCATGAAATCTTGAACATAATAAACATTTAGTAAGGCTTTTTAAATTAGTTATTAAAGTACACTTCATCCATTTTATGTCAGACTTCTATTTAATGCACTCTCTGCTAGTATACAAGCTCCGTGAGAATAGGCAGGACTTTTGTATATTTTGTTAACCGCTTTTCTTAGCATCTAGAGCAATGCCAAGGCAATGTGATAAGAGAGAAACTTAATATTTTTGACACTCTGTCTCAGTTATTCTCTTTCCCTTGATTAAATTATAGTAGCTATTTCCTAAATATAATAATTTTCAATTATTTCCTAAATATAATAGTGTTGTAATTAATACCACCCACAATTTAAGAGTATCTCTGCATAAAAGCAATGTCAATTGACATGTTAACATTTTCTGATAAAGACGTGAATCCTTAATTTCATCATGAACTATGAGGTGGCATGGCATAGCCTACTGATTTGAAGCTGGTGGACTCCCAGTTAACTTTATAAACACTGTATTCTGAGTAAAGATAATACATTTGAGGTAATCTAATCTTTAATACTTTGCAAAATGGCCAAAGCATTATGCAAATACATTTTAGCCTTCCTTCATTTATCCATGCCTCTAGTGGTTGCCGGGCAAGTGAATAGGAGCTTTGGACATAGAAATGAACATGATGGATAGAGTTAAGTGTTACACACACAAGCAGCTCAGGCACAAAGTAGGGGACATTTTTTTTTCTTTGGGGAAAAAAGCCTTCCTTGGGGAAGGCTTCCTAGAGAAGTCTTGAAGAATGAGTGTAGGAGTTGGAGAGGCTGATGGAGATAAAAGAATAAAATAAAAATATTAATTATATTCCCTAGTACACACACACACACACACACACACACACACACACACACACAGAATTTACAATATTAGAAATGAGAAAATGGATATAACTATGATAAATGTGATATTTCCAGTACTACATGAAAATGTTTAAAAACATGGTAATAATTTAAACAATAATTATGGAAGAAATTTAAGATGTTATCAAAGATACACCACTAGAAAAGTCTTAGAGGAAAATAATTTTATATGTGAATTATATTTAATTTCTAAGGAATCAGTGTATGCTACATTGTTTCAACTATTTCTGAACATAGAAAAATGTGAAGTTTCCTAATTCATTTTATGAAAAAGATATCACAAATAGTATAATCACAAACATTGATTTTCACACAAAACTTATAGATTAGTACATTTACTTATAAAGAAATGACAATGTAGGTTATAAAATTATATTCTGTAGTGTGTTAGAAGATTAATCCATAATGGTATAGTGCACTTTGTTCTGGGAATCCAAGGATTGCAATTCCAGAAATAGATGAATATGATAGAGGAGTATTAATAGTGGTTCTGAGGATCTGGAATTATACTGTTGGCTGCGAATCCTACTTATGCCACTCAAAGATCTGACCTCAGTGTGACCAGACTCCTCATTTCAAAGTTGAGGATAATGATATTGCACACCTCAATGAGTTCATCAATAGGAGACATTTAATTATTCCTGGCACACGGTGAAAAAAATTAAGCATTAGCTATTATTACTATCAGCAAACCGATGGCAAAAACATGGTTATACACAAAGGGTCTCAAAAACACCTGACAAAATTCAGTTATTCCTTATAAATCAGGATAACTTTTGCCTTAGGCAATCCTGATAAATTGAATCCTGATCAATGTTGCCTCTGGGCACAGTAGGAAAAATAAATGCACCTTAAATATTTTAAAATATTTACCAAAATATCAAATATCTGAAATCATATTAAACTCTATAATATTAAATACTTTCCCCTTAAGTTTGTATCAAGACAAGATATTCACTACTACCACTATTATTTATCATCCCTGGAGGTTCCAGCTAATTCAGTAAGATTAAAATTTGGACAAGTGGGATAATCATCAGGAAATAATTAAATATACTATTTTTGCAGTTGATATGAAAGATAAGACATTTACATAGAACTTGTGATAGACCCTATAAAAACAAGTTCTATGAAGTTGAAAAGACAAAATAAATATATAAACCTTAATGGCTTTTTATTTATACCAATGAAAACTAGCTAGAAAAGAAAGCATGAGCAAGTATTCTAAACACAGTTGCATCAAAACCTGTGAAATACATAGGAATAAATTTTTTAGAATCATATAATATATAAAAATTTACATGTATACCTATGCATTATACATAATGTGTGTGTGTCTGTGTGTATGTGTGTGTGTGTGTGTGTATCTTTCTAAAACTTTATAGATACACTAAGTAAATAGGTAAGTAAGATTTCAAATCTACAAGAAAAGCATGACTTTTCCAATGAATGGTTTGGGAAGCATTAGCAACCATTTAGAAGAAAATGAGCCAAGATTCCTACTTCACTGCATATATAAATTAAAGTTCTGGATGCATTAAATGTATAAATATTTCCATATATAGTATTTGAAATAACTATAAAGATTTTCTTTAAAATTATAGAGGCCTGAGGGGAGAATTTTAATTGTTTTCAAGATGGAGTTTATTTTATAAGCTTACAGGAGGGAGCCAAAAAAGAGACATTGGAATGCAAGTAGGAAATATAATGATAAAAGACATAAAGTCATGAGGTGAGGTGACAGCGCTCGGTGGAGGTGGTCACACCAGAGTTACAATTGCTCTTCATCTGTAGCCACACGGCTGGGCTACTGCATGTGTAGTTAGGGTTAGGTATGTTTTAGGTTGTGAGGGGGAAAAAGAACTCAAGACATATTTTCATATTTTTCTCTATGCAAACTGTACATCGTAGATGAAAAATTATTGCTTGTGAGGATTTTGCCTGAAAGGTACTTGAAAGAGTGGTCTTCATCTATAAATAGAGCAAGAAAAGTTAAAACATCTACATAAGAACGCCCAGGTGTTTTTCTTTTTGTTTTGTTTGTTTTTGTTGCTAGAGTTCAAACCCAGGGATGTTCTACCTCTGAACTACACCCCCAGCCCTTTTTATTTCATGTTTTGATACAGGGTCTCACTAGGTTGCTAAGAGTCTTGCTAAATTGCTGAGGCTGGTCTCAAAACTACAATCCTCCTGTCTCAGCCTCCCAAGTACTGGGATTACAAGCATGTACCACCATGCCCAGCTTGAACACCCAGGTTTTAATAGCCAATGTATCCATCAGCATTCTTGCAGTCTAACCCTAACCCTAACCCTAAATATCTGACCACATAATTTAGAGGAAAGAAGATTTATTTTCTTATGGTTTGGGGCTCAGTCCATGTGAGGCTGTGGACGCTGGGGACCACGAATCTCAGGGCATGGCGGTGGGAGGCAGAGGGAGAGTACTTGGGTTGTGCTCTTTACATCAAGGAGGCAGGAAACGAGAGAGAGAACGAGAGAGCGAACTGGGGGAGAAGGAACCTAATATATAATCTCCAAGGCCACACCCCCAGGCACCACCTCCTTCAGCCACACCCTATGGGCGGGTACCACCCAGGTAAATCCATTACAATGGATCTATCCACTTCTGGGATTGCAACCCTCATGGCTCAATTATATCAACCCTGAATATTAATATATGAACTCTTTAGGGGACATTTTATATCTAACTATAACAGTCAAAGTCTGTGAGTACTTTCTTACATGTGAGTCTGTGGTCCAAGTTAAGAACTAATCAGAGGCAATTACAACACCTTCTGCTCCTATCCATAACGAACCTTTTGAAATTCATCTGACCATTTTTAAAACATTCCCTTATTTTTCCATCCTACAGATGCTCCTTTACTTACAATGGGTTATGTCCTGATAACCCCATTATAAGGTGAAAATATCATAAGTAAACAATGTATTTCATATACCCAAACTACCAAACACCATAACATAGCCTAGCCTGCCTCAAACATGGTCAGAACACTTACATTAGCCTACAGTTAGGCAGAATCATTAACACGAAGCCTATTTTATAATGAAATGTTGAGTATCTCATGTAACTTACTGAATGCTGTACTGAAAGTGAAAAACAGAATTATTGTATAGGTCCTCATCATTAACGCATAGAGCCGAAAGCACACGGGGCCTGAAGAACCTTTGAAGCATTGAACTAAAACTAATTGCTGACGATGAAGAAGCTCTAGCAACAAAGTCATCAGCTCTCTTCTGATGAGGCTTGAGAGTCGCTTGTAGAAGGTACAGGGGCATTGACACTGGTTGATCATTTCGTGGATACAGTGTTCTTCAGAAAGACATCAAGTTTTGACTTTCCAGTTTGTTTTCTCTTTTTATTACATATTTCTCTATAGTGAGCAAGAGCATCCTCTCTCTGCCTCTCAGCTCCTGCAGGTCTCTCATAATTGACATCTATTTCTTCTGACATCCATATCCTACTGCAGACAGTAGCAAACACCAATGCTAGGTTCTTTGCTGTGAACTTTCTTCATCCCTTGGGTATACCTTCTTACTCTGCCTTAACTTCTTCTTTTGTCTTCCAGTTTGATCAGCTCCTCATTGGACAGCTTTTCAGTGTCAATGCCAACAAGCTCTTAAATATCCTTTTCATCAATGTCCAATTCCAGCCATTTCTCAGGCACTAATATCTTCTTGCCTACTACATCAATATCAGCATCTTTGCTAAAGCCTTTGGACATGATCACAGATGTCTTCAAAACTCTCTTCCAAATGTATTTCTTTCATGCATTGCTGTATGATTTCTCATGATATAGCAATGTTCCAGGTACCATTTAGTATGTTAAAATCTTTCCAGAATTCTCAGAGTGCTTGGCTAGTTTCAGTTGTTTCAACAGCCTTTGAATGCAGCGAGTATGCGTTGCTCCATCTTTGACTGAGGAGGCAAGCACACCACTGTTACATTAGGTTGCACACCACTCATAAGCAGAAGATTCCTTGGAGCATTGTCTTAGATCAGAAGAACATTGAAAGAACCCCATTTTGCCTACAACATTCTCTTGCTTGTGGAATGAAATGACTCAAAAAACTGGTTCTCAAACAACACCGATGTTATGCAGGTTTTCTCGTTATGACAACAATAAACAGGAAGCACAGGCATGCTCACATTTTTTAATGCTGTAGTGTTCTCCAAGGGGTAGGTTAGAAAAGGCTTGAACTAGAACCCTGCAACATTTCTACCTAAAAGCAGCATTACATAGTCTTTGAATGCATGGAATCCTGGTATAGTTTTGGAATGTTGATTAATGTACGCATGCTTTAGCAGATGCTTCTAGAACAAGCTTGTTTCATTGACATTAAATTTGTTCTTGCAAAATGCTTGTCATCCTCTGCAGCTCTTCCTTAAATATTTTGTGCCTTCAGTATTTGCATTTGCAGTCTCACTGCTGACCTTCTTATTATAAAAATGATGATGCATTTTGAAGTGTTGGAACCATGGATAGCTTGCTATGAACCTTTGCATATACATAGGATCATCAGTGAGCCCTTTAGGCACATACATCAAAAGACTTCTTGTCCTATCCTGGGTTATCAGTATCTTGGCTAAGCAGTATGTGCTTCAGTATCTGGTCTTCCATCCATGTGAAAAGTAGTTTTTCCATAGCATTAGTCGGCCCAGCTCTTTTCTTCATGGTGACTGTGGGTTTAACTGATGCCAGTCACTGCACTACTGATTCCTTTCTCATCCTCTCATGCGACTGAGATCATTGATTTCAAAAGTCCTGAATCATGTGTGATGACCATCACTGACTTGCTATCTTCATCCTGGCAGTTATCTTGAGTTTCATCTCAAGAGCAATTACCTTCCTCTTCGTCTTACCACCAGAAGCAGGAGACATGGGTAGGTGTTATGTAGACACAGTGGGATGAGAAAACATAAAACACAATGTCCAAAAAATGCTGAGACACTATAGAGTGTCCGTGTTTACCCTCATGAATGATCATGTGGCTGACTGGGGGTCATGGCTTACTGCCTCTGCCCAGCATCCTGACAAAGTCTCTTACCACTTCACTAGCCTGGGAAAAGATTTCAGAAACTGAAATATGGTCTCCATTGAACGCACATCACTTTTGCACCACCATAAATATCGTAAATCAAACCATCATAAGTGGGGGACTGCCTGTACTTCCAGCATATATGAACTGAGGAAAACTTGCCAGGCCAGAGTTACTTTGGAAACAAATCATTCCTGTTTCCTAAATATTTTAGGAGTCTCTGGTGGAGATGGGGCTGTAGGGTCAAAACTATGTTAGCACCAATGAGTTTAGATAACACTCTTAAATTAACTATTAATTTGAAACTTATTTTCTATATAGAACATAATTTTTTCTTTTTCCTTCTTTTCTTTATAAGCCAGAGAGATAGCCAGCTGACTTCTTTTGGGGCAAAATAGCTGGAAGAAAAGTAGGCGCTGTTAAGCTAAAACCTTCTATGCCAAGTTGTAAACTACAGCAAATTTTCATGGTTGAGTGGAAAAAAAAATCCTGAAAGACCAGGCTTCTAATGGAAGTGCTGACAAAACCAGCCCTAGCAGCACAAACGGCAGGACCATTACCAGGCCCTTAGGGTGGACTAGTTGATATCATTTGCACTTTAAGCAGTTTAGGTGTTAAATTGCATGCAATTGCACAGTGTGATAAAACACCCTTCAAAGATATGAAATAATCCCTCTTTTTTCCTGCACTATTTTCTTACAGGAAATCTTAACTCATAAATGGTAGTATTGGGTAATTTGTTTCTAGTAAAATGCAGCAT
Organism: Glis glis; assembly: GCA_004027185.1. Taxonomy (NCBI): domain Eukaryota; kingdom Metazoa; phylum Chordata; class Mammalia; order Rodentia; family Gliridae; genus Glis; species Glis glis. Next base: position 33,708 of record PVJS01001366.1, on the reverse strand, counting down.
AATCCATTTAGTTACAATGCTTATCCCATTCCAGTGGCAAAATGTAACAGGTGTAGGGTGTATTCAATAGACAGTGAGCCTAATTTCACAGGTCTGGGTTTAGATTATTTTCTTTCTTCTTATTCTCTTACTGACTTTTAATGGAAATTTAAAGCCATTTGACCAAAAGAAAATAGGTAAGTAGCCAAAAATAGATTTTTATGTGAAAAATTTAAAGTCATAACTTCTTTATCATTGTGCCTTTTCTAAGATTGAGGACATAATTAAAATAATCTGCTGAATTCTGGGATCTATGTGGTTTGCTTGCTCAGTTTACCTCACTGAAGTCATTTTGATGTAATTCAGTGAGCAGGCGTTATCACTGGATGGTCAACCTGCATTTGGGATATTGATGTAGAACTAAATTAAAAAAATTGTGTTAGGGTTTTGATAAAGACTTCTCAAGACTGGCAGGATTTTGAGGAAGATTTTCTATATCAACTTATGAAGATTGTCAACCTTGAAGTAGTCAAATTAGGTCTTAATGGAAATATTGGTTAGAGTAGGTTTTAAAAATATATTTTAGAATATCCTTCAAAAGGAAATCCTAGTATTATTTGATTGACCGTCAGAAAAAAAATAGATAAAAATCTTTTGGAGAAATAGAGGAAAGGGGAATTGTAAGGATTAATGACCATGGTTGACTGGAAATCTAGGGATATACTGTCTTTCCATAAGTAGGGCTATTTATTAATCTTGGATTAGTCTTTTTGGGGGAAGGGAAATTGTTAGCAATGGCCATATACTAACTACCTCTACAGAAATTCTGTATGCGAAGGGTTTTCTGATGAAACAAAGCTGAAGATCATTCCATTCACCCATAAAATGCTTATTTTCTATCTCCTAATGCCAGGCATAGTTAGGTAGGAACTACCATCAATGAATAAAATTTGATCTCTATCCTCAAAAAATGTACAGAACAGTGAGTGAGACTACAGTTCAAGCGTGGTAAATAGGCCGGGCGTGGTGGCGCACACGTGTAATCCCAGTACTTTGGGAGGCGGAGACCGGAGGATCCGGGTTCGCGGCCAGCCTCAGCTCTCTCTCTCTCTCTCTCCCTGTCTCTCTCTCTCTCTCTTTCTCTCTCTCTCTCTCTCTCTCTCTCTCTCTCTCTCTCTCCTTAGTGAGGCCCTCTGCAACTTCGTGAGACCCGGTTTCAAAATAAAGTATAAAAAATAGGGCCGGGGGTGTAGCGCGGAGGTAGAGCGCCCCTGTGTTCAATCCCCGGTACCGCAAAAAAAAAAAAAGAGTGGTAAATACATTGATATCAACACTGAAACAACAAAATCTTAAAAGGCTATGTAACAGGCAAATGCTGTTTTTGTGAATGGATTCAAAGTGAATAAGATGTGGTTGTTTACATATATCACTTTCTAGGTAGCTATGTGAACTGCAGGAACTCAGCAATAACAACTCTCTCGACTCAGTGGGCTGTCTTAAGGAACCACAGGGAATCAAGAACAATTGCTACTGCTGATTGAACCACAAATGCATGGACACAGCAAAAATGTTGCAATAAAGTTTTCAAAAATTTCAGAGACCTTTGTGTACCACCAAAACGACCACAGTGAACTTTAGCTAAGCAACATGGCTGGAGAATGTGGTGATCTTTTAAGTGATACTCTCCACTTAATTGATCTATGCCTGGAGACTGCCTCAGAGGAAGTTGCCCTGGCTTGAATGCAGGTGCTTGTAACATTTCATGTGAGCATAATTATGTTGGATGATTGCTGAGCATGAGTGTCTGTAACTATTGTTTTAGATGAGGTTGTGAATGTTTTTCAGCTCAACAGTTTGAGTCATCATGAAGTTTTGACAGCCTTCCTCAGGTAACCAGGTTTACTGAGTGCATTTATCCTTCTAGTTTCATTCTGTTTATTTACACACATGTGTGCTTGCTTGTGAACACACACACACACACACACACACACACACACATTTTCCATTTTCAATGGAAACATCATTGTTCTGTGATTTGTTTCTAAAGATAGAATTTCAAGAGTATTCAAATAATCAATTGTAGTATTAATACATTTTGAAGGATATCTAAGAAAAACACAGAGCAGGGTTTGCAATAGATCTCAAGTGATTCTATCTATAACCCTTGACAAAGGTGCTTGAAAGTGATTGGCCAGGATGGTGACTCAAGAAAGTCACCATCCATCTCAATAGATGGGTGAGTTTTCCCAGAAGAAAAAGTGCCCCAGAGAAGGGTAGAAGGCAACCTTCAAGTGGGCATCCCAGTGAGGTTGTTCTTATTCTGTCTAAATGTTGCACATCTTTGTGATTATTACTAGGATTTTATAGCATTAGACTGGTAAGAAGGTTAACAATCTTTCAATTAGAACATTTTTGTGAGATCTGTTTAGTCATGATTCTTCTTTCATTTTGCCTGATACCAAATGGGCTTTTTCAACATGAAGACTACATTTTTGCATCTTTGATTTGGAGGAGTTCTATTTTTTTTTAAACTGAACCTTCTGCCCAGTTTCATCTTTCTAGAAAAGAGTGTATGCATATATATAATGTGTGTATGTATTTTATATAGATCATGTTCTGGCGCTCTCGTCTTTTCTTCCCTTATCATTCTCACTTCATACTGCCATTAAGAATATGCATATAGCTGATATCTGATTTTCTTTTACTATCTTCAGAGCATTTTACAATTTGGTACATTTCCCCTTCAGTTTTAGAATTTATTTCTGAAATGAAGATAACATTTCTCTTATAGTAGCATGTGAATTAAATTAGAATATAAAATTAGTGCTTAGTAAGTCTTAGTTATTGAATTGTGGCAAGAGATTGTGCTCTGTAAATGCTCTATCTTTTGGAAATCATTGAGGCTTGTTTTATTTCATAATGGGTAGTTATTTTTTTCTGCATCTTTAGATAACAATTTTGCTTTCTGATTAGGTGAAAAGTTCTCTCTGTATATGTTTTCTGAGGATATTTATTGATTTTTCTTTCAGTTCTGGTCATGTCAGATTTTCAGCTGTATACCTTCACAAAAAGTTTTGTCAATTTATTCTTATGTTGTTGTTTTTTTATTTGTGCATTTTAGTGATATCACTATTGATACATAAAAGCTCCTTTCTATGTATCTTTGAACTTTAGAAGATATTTCCTCTTTCCTTCGTTTAATGATTGTGAATGGAATCCTATTTTATCTTTTATTACTATTTGTGCTGGAAATCTTATGCTTTCCTCCCAGATCCACTCTACCTTTTTCTATCCCATTCTCTTTCTGGATGGGAATTTGTAAGGGTCACATAAAGGGGTGTCTTTTCCCTTGAACGAGGGGAAAGCACTGGCAGGACACCCCAGAAAGGGTAAGAGGGAAAACGAGGTTCCTAATACACAGCCCCTCCCAGGCTGATTTGCCATGGAACAAGGTTGGAACTGAAGGCCACAGCCCCTGCCCTGTGCCCTCTCCATATAGTCTCTGTGTTCCAGCCATAGGCCCCTCCTTTTATCCTCTCAGAGACACTAATAATTTTCTGCTATAACTAATACTGGTGCTCCTATACTCTGCCCATTCTTTATATATATTTCCTTTATTAAGTTGTTTCCAAATTATCCTGTTTGAATATGATAAATATATTCTCCTAGGAAACTTACAGATAAATTATTTTCTCAATTGTTTTTTCTTTGTTTCTATTGGCCTGATATATTTTTATTTTTTCTTTGTTTTGAACCATTCTGTGTGATTCATTTTATGTAGTTATCTAGAAAGTAGCAGATATAGATTTTCTTTTTTGTTTATTAAAATCGAATGTTTGGTTTTCTCCCACCCCATCCCAGTGCTGGGGATTGAACCCAGGGATGCTTTAACACTGAGCTACATCCCCAGTCCTTTTCATTTCTTTAAATTTTGAGACAGAGTCTCACTAAGTTTCTAAGGTTGGCCTTCAACTTTTGATTTTTCTGTCTTAGCCTCCAAGTAGCTGGGATTACAGGAATGTGCCACCATGTCCAGAGAATAATTGTTCTTTTAAAAGGAGCTTTTAGTACATTTATATTTATTATGAACTCTGATAATCTTATTATTGACATCTTATGTTTAATTTTTTCTTATTATTTCCACTGATTTAATTTTGACTTTTAGAAAATGGTCATGTTAGTCAGCTTTGTGTTGCTATGACAAAGTAACTAGGAAAAACAACTTAAAGGGGGGAAGAGTTATTTTGGCTCACAGTTTCAGAGGTTTTAGTCCATGGTCAGCTGGCTCCATCGTTTCTGGGTGACGCAGAAAAACATGGTGGGAGGATGTCATGGAGCGAAGCTGCTCATATCATGGTGGGTGGGAAGCAGATAGAGAGGAAGGGGTTGGGGACAAGGTGTAGTCCCCAAGGGCATGTCCCCAGTGACTGCTCTCTGCAAATAGGTACTACCTTCTACAGTTTCCATCCACGTCTCTATTGTTCATCTAGCTATGAATCCATCAATAGATTGATCCATTGATGAGATTAGAGCCCTTATGATCCAGTCACTTTCCAAAAACCCCACCTCTCATCATTGCTGCGTTGGGGACCAAGCCTTCAACAGATGGGGACATTCTTTTTTTTTTTTTGTAGTACTGGGGATGAACCCAGGGGCATTCTACCTCTGAGCTACACCCCCAGCCCTATTTTTTATTCTTTATTTTGAAGCAGGGTCTCACTAAGTTGCGCAGGGCCTCACTAAGTAGCCGAGGCTGGCCGCGAACCCGGATCCTCCGGTCTCAGCCTCCCAAGTACTGGGATTACAAGTGTGCACCACCATGCCCGGCAGATGGGGACATTCTAGATCTGAACCGTAAGAACGGTCATGACGATTTAGCTCCTTTAACAAAATCATTAAAGATAGACGCACACCCACAAAATACATGCAGTATGATTCTATTTATATACATTCTTCAAATAGGCAACACTAAACTATTCTTTAAGAATGCCCATTTACATAGTGAAGCTGCGGAGAATAAAAACAAAGCTGCCAGTCACGGAGTTGGAATGGTTTTATTGAGAAGGGCTCTGAAGAGGCTTCTAAGGGTCTACAAGAAAGGTGCTTGCATAAATGTCCACCTTAGAATCAGAGATTAAACTCTCCATTTAATGGTTTGTCAGTTTTACATCCTATTTCTATAAGATACTTGACATTGCATTTCATTATTATCATGAAGAATATTAACATAATCTTCAAATAGGGTATGATTTTAGCATATTTCTATTCTTTACCTGCCTGACCCAATTTTTTTAAAAATTAGAATTTACTGTCAAATTGTCATAAAAGTTTATTTTATAGTACATTTCATAACACAAATTAAATATAATGCAATTACTTAATTACAGGCCTTGATAGGCATAGCCAAATTTTATTCATTTTAAAGCAGTCTTAGTAGAGAATGCACTTAGTAAAATAGCTCTTGCATGGAGCAACGTGGGTACTTAAATTTGTTAATAAAAAGGTCACAAAACCACAATGAGTAGCAAAGAACATAAGGATTTTCATTATGATCAGAGTCTTGGAGGTATTGAAAAAGATGTCCACCTTCCTTGATGAAAAGATGAATGTAGTTAATGCTGGATGCATTTGGCAATACTTACTACTGTATTTTTTCTTGGAAAAAATAGATTTGTTGCCAGTTTGAGATTCTGTAGCCCTGTTTCTATTTTTTCTCAGTGAAAATTAATATTATACGGTAAATTTTGAGAAAAAACACTTTCTTAATAAGGCAATAATTGCATTAAAATACAGACTAATTAAAAAATTATTGTTCTCATTAAATATTTTATTCATTAATTGATCATGTTATTGAATGTCTACTGTATATCAGGCACTGGCATACACAAATTAGCAAATTAGATAAAAATCTGCCTCGACGCATTTATTTTCAGGTGTACAAGACACAATTGTTGTATGCATAATGAATAAAATAATTCTTTGGCTTCTCCCTACATTATGCTATTTCGAACTATTTGTTTCAGGGTAAGAGTGTTACTTGCAAAGAACATGGTCAGAAATAAAGAAGGTTCTCATTTAAAAAAAAAAAGAGTGACACTTGCCTTTCTTAGGCCTCATTTTATTTAATATCTTCTGAGGTGTTCAACATGGCTGACACCCTTTTCTTTTTTATAAATTCTTATTCTCACTATCTGAGGCTACATTAAACTGATGGTTTGCTTATTTTTTTTCTTTCTTCATATGTTTCTCTACCTTTTCCCAGTTTTTTGCTTATATTATTCTTCAGGGCTAAGATCTTGGCTTTCTTTTCTTTCTTTACCATCTTAGAGATGTCATTTACTTGCATGATTTAAATGCTCACTTCTGCATAATGTTTTCCAATGTCTGTTACTAGATATTTTTGTCCCAACTGATCATTTTCTCCTTCAAAATTTTTGGATCTCCTCCATTTTGTCAATACTATGTGTATTATGTCCTTCAGCAAGATTTAATATAATAATAAGGCAATGACAATAAAATATGAGAATTCTTATTGAACTCTTTCTATATTCTGAGGACTCTTCTAAGCACTGTACATTTAACAACTCACTCATTCCTCACAAAAACTCTATGAGGTAGATAAGTTCATTTGCAACATTAAGAATGAGGAAACCAAGGAACAGAGAGATGAAAAGTGGTCTCTCAGTATCTATAGCATCTGCTCTCTGAATGCAGGTCAACCACTAAACTCACTGAATCAATATTTCCAAGACTTTCATTTCATTACACCAATATATTGAACTTCTAACTGTGAGTACATTACCTAGTTACTCATAGTAATAATGATAATAATATCTATTACTCATTGTGAATTTATTATATGTGCTAAGAATCATTCTAAGAATGTAGGCCCAGAATTGAAATATGCATATATTAACAAGTGATTTTACTTTTTCTCCTTTTTTTTGGTTTTAAATAAACTTTTTAAAAAATAGTTTTATTTTTAATTTTTATTTATTTATTTACTTATTTATTTATTTATTTTTTGCGGTACTGGGGATTGAACCCAGGGGCATTCTACCTCCGAGCTACACCCCCAATCCTATCTTTTATTCTTTATTTTGAAACAGGGTCTCACTAAGTTGCAGAGGGCCTCACTAAGTAGCTGAGGCTGGCAGCGAACCTGGATCTTCCTGTCTCAGCCTCCCAAGTACTGGGATTACAAGCGTGCACTACCACGCCTGGCTAAAAAAATGGTTTTTGGTTTACAGAAAAGTTGCAAAAATTACAGAGTTCCCATATGCCTACATCCATTTTCCTGTATTATAATTATCCTTCATTAGTATGGTACTGTAATGGTTTGGATTTAGAATGTCCCCCTAGCCCTCATGGAAACATGGTATCAATGTTGGAAGCAGGGCTTGGTTTTAATCTCAGCAGCAGATAAATGTATTGTAATGGATTTATCTGGGTTGTGGTCTGGGCTGGTAGGATATGGCTGGAGAAAGTGGGTCCCTGGGGATGCAGCCTTGGAGATTATAGATGGTTCCTCCTCCCCTCTCTCACTCTCTCTTGCTTCTGGCCTCCATGATGTGAGGAGTAGAGCCCTTGAGCTCTCCTTCTCTCTGCTTCCTGCCACCACACCCTGAGAGCCATAGTCCCCGGCTTCATATGGAGTGAACCCCCAAACCTCCAAAGAAACCGTGGACAATAAACCTTCCTTCCTCTAGGTTATGTTGTCAGGTCTTTGGATGACAGCAGTGAGAATGCTGATAAGACAGGTACAATTGTTACAACTAACAAATTGAATTTGGTACATTACTATTAACTAAACTTCATATATTATTATTAACTAATCTCCATCTGATTTCATTAATTCTTCTTCAAAGAAATAGTCCATTGATTTAGTCACCATCTCTTTCACATTTTAAGGATTTAACATGGCATTTTCTTCACTTATGAAATAACTTGCATACACAAGGTTTATTATGTTAGGTAAACTGGATACCAGCAAAGTGATACAACTTCAACCTGAGCAGAATGCTCATTTTTTGTGCTTGTTGCTTTCTTTGAAAGAACCAGATATAAAGTCCTATAATGAGTTTATGCTCATAGTGTTGGAATAATAACCATTGGAAAATGATATAATGTAAGAAATTGAAAGTTTTAAATTGCATGTACTTAAATAGCATGATGAAATCTTGTGCCATCCCAGTTCACCCTACCCTAGACATGAACCATACACTGAGAAAAGGTTCTCAGTGTATCCACGCTGTATACACTACTCACCTGTTAGCTATTAAAGTCTCAGTACTTGTGTTCAAGTAACTCTTATTTTACTTTATACTGGCATCAATGCACAGGAGTAGTGATGCCAGTCATTTGGATATGTCAAAGAGAAACCATAAAGCTATTTTTTAAATAAGAAGGTGGAAATTCGTGACTTTATAAGGAAAGAAAAAAAATGCATGCTGAGATTGTTAGGGTCTAGAGTAAGAATGAATCTTCTACCAGTGAAATTGTGAAGAAGGAAAACTAAATGGATGATAGGTTATTGTTTGTTGTTGCACCTCAAAATGCAAAAGTTATGGTCACGCTGAATGGTAGGTGGTTAGTTAAGACGGAAAAATCAGGCGTTGGGGATGTAGCTCAGTGGTGGAGCACACACACAGCTTGTATGAGGCCCTGGGTTTAATATATAGCTTTAAAAAGGCATTGAATTTCAGGGTTTTATAATATCCATGGTTTCATCATTCACTGGGGGTCTTGGAATGTATCCCCTGCAGATGAGTGGGGTTAACTGTATTACATTTCAAGGTTTGTTTCAGGGTCGATGATGTGAATTTGGCCTAAATATTGTTTGAATGCCCACAACACCCTTCACCATAATGTGGGCTCTGTAGATGCATGTTCATACAGATGTAAAATAATTCCTTGGAAGTATTCCCTGACAGGGAATGGTCATGTAAGTCAAGAGTGTGAAGTTGAGCTGGGCGTGGTGGCGCATGCTTATAATCTCAGTACTTGGGAGGTTGAGACAGGAGGATCGCCGGTTTGCGGCCAGCCTCAGCTACTTAGTGAGGCCCTCCGCAACTTAGTGAGACCCTGTTTCAAAATAAAGAATAAAAAACTAGGGCTGGGGGGTGTAGCTTGGAGGTAGAATGCCCCTGGGTTCAATCCCCAGTACCACACACAAAAAAAATGAGTGTGAAGTTATGCCAATTGACTCCTCTGCCCTTCAAGCCATTAAGGCACTAAACACTCCCTCACTCCAGCATCAAACACTCTTGTTTAGCCTGAGTGGCAGGAGCCAGCTTTGGTCTGTTTGTGTAGTTCCAATGGTCAAGTCCTGAGCTGGCTGAGGGCACATCTGAGTGTCAGTTCTGGTCTGCAAACACCTACTGGAGTCTTAATATTTTCCAGAGGCAATGAACTGGGATCTGGTTAGACATCTCTGGCTATATTACAACACAGTCGTTTGGTGGGGTAGAGAGGATAAAAATGTCTTGCTTTATTTCACCAACTCTGAATCCGCTTCCCTCTCAGGGAGGGAACAGTCAGACTGCAGGACTCTCAGACACATTTGCTAGTGAGTGGAGCACTGAAGGGTAAGAAACATGGACACTTGCTAGGTGTGGTGGTGCATGCCTGTAATCTCAGCACTTGGGAGGCTGAGACACGAGGATGGTAATTTCAAGCCAGCCTTAGCAACTTAGCGAGATCCTCAGCAACCTAGAGAGATCTTGTTTCAAAACAACGACAACAACAAAATTTAAAAAGAAGGGATGTGAGTATAGCTTTGAGATAAAATGCCTCTGGTTTTAATCCCCAATACCAAAAAAAAGGAAGGAAGGAAGGAAGGAAGGGAGGGAGGGAGGGAGGGAAGGAGGGAGGGAGGGAGGGAGGGAAGGAAGGAAGGGAAGGAAGGAAGATGGACACTTTCTTGCCTCTGTTCTTTTCTTCCCTCCTCTTCCCATAGCCCTTCTCCCTTTCTGTCTCCTTTCCCATCTCTCTCCCCTCTCCTCCCTTTACATCTCTATTTTTTTTCTGTCTTTTTTACCTGCTCCACTCCATACTCTAATTTCATGCATTCACTAAACAGGTTTAAGGCTTTCTTTGGGGCCAGACTACTCCTCTTTCTTTGTCTCTTTTCACTGTAGTTCCTGGTCTCTGCTTTGAGTTCTGATCAAATTGGGTAGAACAGTCCTGCTGAGATTCAGGTGGAGAGAGGATGGAGCTGGCTGGACGGTAGAGTCCTTTCCCGGCATGCATTCCTACCTAGGTTTCCCTGAGTCCTGTACACTGGGGAACTGGGTGCTGGTGCAACTATTATAGGAGTAACCCTTTGATTTCCATTTTGATACTATTTCTTTCTGACAGCTGCATCGTTAGGGTAAGTAATTGGGGCCCAGAGTTCTAGTACCCCTGAGCATAATCCTATGGAGTTCCTGCAGAGTGTCACCTCAGCTAACAGTGGGTTGGCTCAACTCTGTTCCAAGGATCCCAGAGGGAGAATGGGGGCGGGCCAGGCTGGAGGTGTTGAAACACTGCACTGTGTGCTCTGATTCCTTATCATCCTTCAAACTTATACTTAGTGTCTCTGCCTTGTGGGGAAAGCCCAAGCAGAGACTCTGAGAACAGACTTGTCATGGCACCTCCCTCTCTTATTTTATTACCCTGAGAATGCCATTCCTCCCACCAAGAAGTGTGATCGCCTGCGTGCGCCATCTGCTTACAAACCCCTGCGAGCTGAAATTCTCCCCCAAAAGGTTTATGTAAGCCCCCTGTGAACTCAAACCACTATGTTTTGCTCAGCTCAAATAAACATCGAAAAAGTATCTAAGCATTTGAACTTATAATAACATATTTATCCCAACACATGAGGCTACTCATCATTGGTGTATGTGTAATATATAATTGCAGCACGCAGAAAACAAACAGCTCTCGATCAGAGAAGTCTCTGGATCCCACGGGGCACTAATCATCTACCAAAAATAGAGATGGTTGGGGAAAATAACTTATAATTGCATTGGCAATCCACTATTAAAGTATAATTTCATGTTGTTTTCATTTCCAGCAAATAAGTAATATAAAAACTGATTTGAAAAATTGCTCATTGCTCTTAGGAGCAGACTCAAACATGAAATCTAGAAATTGAGAATGTATACATATTTTGCTAAGTGCGCATTTAAAGAATCTAGGAAAACATATGCACAATACATACATATATGTATGTGAACTTATATTCCTAATTTATAAATGAGATTTGGCTCACGTTCTTATGAAATTTAAGTTAGGTTCTTCAAAATACAAATTTATATTCTCAGTTTATAAATAAAAATTGTGAATGTATTTATTTATATGGAGCTTCCTTTATTTTTAAATATTTGTATTTATAAAGACCTAGTTTCACTCCATGTTTTCAAGATGGAGGAATTACATTTTCATTCTATTTGCATGGATGAAGCATGGGGTTTCAGGCCAGCTAGCAAGCTGAGATGGAAATGACCTAACAGTAATTGAACCTGGACTCCTTTGCACCAAAGAATTTATATTAACGAAAATTATATAGGCTTAATCAGAGAAGAGTAAAAATAGATATTATAAGACAGATAACATAAAAGAAGTTTAAAATAATGAGTGGCCAAATGCTCATGAGCAAGTGCTTTATCCCTCTTTCCCCTTGTTGCTATTTCTTCAAAATTTCTTCATGAAATAGGTCAGGGCTGTAGTACGATAGGGAATTAATCTCTCATTTCTATATTATTATCGATGTAAACCTCATATAAAACTATCTATTCAATGGCTAGTTAGTTGTAAAGGTGAGTAAAAAATGTAAAGTAAGTTTTTTTCTACTTCCACAGAATGAAAGGCATCACGTGGAATTAAAATAACTGTAGCAATAATCAGGAATAATTTTTTTTTTTGTGGAACGGGGATTGAACCCAGGGGCATTCTACCTCTGGGCTACACCCCCAGCCCTATTTTTAATTCTTTATTTTGAAACAGGGTCTCACTAAGTTGCAGAGGGCCTCACTAAGTAGCTGAGGCTAGCTGCGAACCCACCCGGCTAAGAATAAAATTTTATTTTCTAAATTATTATAAAACCTTATAAAAAGAAGATGCGGGTTTTCATGGGGGTAGGACATGGCATCTAGGAAGAGCCAGCAATCTCTCCCCACTCCAATATATCAGTGCAGAGGTTTATTCACCCTTTTGATGCTAGAGCAACTGAACAGAAGGGGTCCTCATCTTTCAAAATGGATAAGGCTGACTTTCATGTTGCTGAGATGAATTACTAAGGAAACATTTTGCCACAGCATCTGCCTGAAGCAGGGTAAGTACAGCTGACTCATAGGTCAAGGGACAGATACAGAACTGACCCCGAGACTTTTCTATCAGTAAGAAGGCAACACTTTTGGGCACACAATGTGTAGTATCTTGGTTTGCTTTACTAGTCAAAAGAAAAAAAAACATAGACTCCCAAGAAGGTTGTATTTTGAATTTATTGTTAGCTTGTCAGCTGGCTGGGTCTACTAAGCAATCAGTTTTATCGATGAGCTGTGTAGGGCTTCCAATGACTAGTATCTTGGGAAAGTGGTTTACTCACATGAACCCTCCTTTATGGGTGATGGTAACTTAGTTAGCCTACAGTTAAATATGGAAAGTATAGAGGGAACCCTGCAGAAGTCCAATGGGGTAAGAAAACTCGAAGACAGCTAGTTGTGTGGGTTTTATATAACACGTAACCTTTTAAAATAAAGCTATCTGCATTGGCTCATGTAGACTGTGGGAAGGCTTGGCGAGGAACACTTTTGGGTATATTCAAGTCTGTATAAATGACTCTCAATGTGTCATCCGAAAGCTGTTAGGATTGAAAAAGGCACTGGAACCGATTCTTTCTTTTGTCTCCAGGAGGATTCGAACAGCCCACTCTCCTGGACTCAGAGTGAAGTCTTTTTCACACCTCTCCCAAAGATACTGGTGCTGAAAGCATGCTCCAGGCCATATGTAAGAGGCGGCTAGTGCAGAGACTGCTTTGCTGACGCTTCCCCAGTGGCTTTTAAAGGGCAGAGGTGAACCCCTGTGTCACTTCGTTGACCCCTGCTACTCCGCGTGCCATGCTGGGGGATTATGCTCACAGAGGCGAAGGGCATTTTATGAAGCCAAGCCTCGTTACTACATAGGGAATGCTGTCCATGAATTTGAAGTTCTCCACATTTTAATCGGGGATAAGATTACTTCAATGCTTCAATGAAATAATAAAAGTATTTGAAAACTTTGTAGAGTGCTAACTATAAGATGTTATGTAGCTGATACAAAAAAAAAAAAACAGTTCTGAGGACGGGAGGTAGCTCAATGGTAGAGGGCTTGCCTACCACACCTGAGGGCCTGTGTTCTATCCCCAGCACCCTAAAGACCTAAAAAATTCCAAACAAACAAAAAATTTGTTTTGAGAACTGTATATATCTATTAAAACTGTATATATCTATTAAAACTGCCTTTGTGTAGCTTTGGGGTCAGCGGTGATCACTATCATGTCAGAGTCATCACATTCTAAGACAGTAGATTTTTTTGTGTGTGTGTGCCCTTTAAGGACTTAGATGTTTACATAATTCTTCCACCGTTTAGTTAGTGCTCAGGGCCATCAAATTCTATACAAACTAAGCATTTTTCTATGGCTCTCTGATCTCTACATCATCAGGCCAGATGAGAACTGCCTGCTTTGAGGATAGGACTGCTGAAAGGGAGCACGGGGGTGCAGCCATGGTATCATGCCCGACTATGTTACTTGTATATTCTGTTGGTTCATTATTCCCATATTAAAGATACACTTACCCATATTAAAAATACACTTTAGATTAAAAATAAACAGGTTCCCAAATACTAAGTATTTAGAAGAATATACGAATTCATCTAGAATTATTTCAGAAAACAGGGAAAACAAGAAAAATTGATCCAGAGACTGACTGGCACGCAGGTGTTTGTGCTTCTACAAGTTCTCTCCACTGTAAAGGTGAGCAGCTGCATTCACACCTGCAGGAAGCTCTGGTTGTCCTGGAAGCTGGAATGAAATAGCTAGCCTCACAACCATCATCTTGGAAGAGCCCAAGATCTGGAAAAATGGGTATTTCACTGACTTTATAGTAATACACTATAGTAATAGTCTCACACCAAATGTTACACAGAATTGCATATATTTCTAGTTTCTTTTTTTTAAGTGGCAGGCTTTTGTACTGCTTTAACTTTATAATTTCTCTTCCATTAAATATACTTTAGGGAAAGCTGGGCAAGGTGGTATGCACCTGTAATCCCAGCTATTCAGGAGTCGGGAGGATCTCAAATTTGAGGTCAGCCTTGGCAACTTAGTGAGATCCTGTCTCCAAATAAATAAAAAGGGCTGGGGATGTAGCTCAGTGGTAGAGTATCTCTGGTTTCAATCCCTAGTATCACAAACAAAACAAAACAAAAAAACAAAAAAACTTTAATGAGATTTAGAAAAAGAAAATCATTTTAAAGGCCTTTGATACATGTATGCACTGACTTTCCAGAAAGGTTATATTCCCACAAACTCAGTTTAAGATTTATTTCCTTGCATATTTATCAGTCTTGAATACTATCCTACTTAAAAATGCAAAGTTAATATGTTAAAATGCTACCCCAATTTTGTTTTTATTTGCATTTTTTGATTGTTGAATTAAATATTGTTCCACCTTTATTAATTTATATTTATTCATTTGTGAACTTTCCACTATGTATCTGAACTAATTTTAAGACTTCCAGTCTTAAAATTGGAAACTCTATAACTCTCAGGCCCAGTGAAAACCTCTTGTTGGCAAATTATATTATTTAATCCAAGCTATTAACATAACAACTCATGAATCGACAATGACCTGTAGTATTTATTGTGTGCAAACTATATGCCATCCACTCTGTGAGGACTTTCATGTATCACATGTTAAGTCTACCCTATCTGCTTTCGGTCACTTACCTGCTCTCAGCACTCCCTCCCAGGACAGTAAAACTTATCAAAAGTTTATGCCCACTGCTTCCAGTCTGTTATATCTCCTGCATGTTGCCTCAACCCACTTGAATACAGACTCTGTCCACAGTACATTGAGTCTTAAGGACTCATTCAATCAACACTCCTCAACAGGCATTCACAAAGTTGAACAGTTGTTTAAAAAGGATTTCAATGGCTAAGTCACTTTTTTCTCTTGGCTTTGATGACTCCACAATCTCATGGTTTATCTCTTCCCTCCCTGGTGGCTTTTTCAGTCCATTCTCCTGGGCTCCTCATCCTGCCATCCAATCAAGATAGGAATGTCCCTGTGACACAGCTTGGGTCCTCTTCTTGCTTCCACATCTTCTTTTCAGGGGAATCTCATTGTACAATATGAGCCCCATCAAGGCAAGGATTTTTATTTGGAAAATGTTTAATGTGGCATTTCTAGAACCCAGAACAGTACCTGGCTCATATCAGCTACTCAATAAATATTTGTTGCATAAATGAATGATTGAATGACTCTAGGCTCTAAGCATAAGTATCATCTATGTATGTTGGTGGCTTTCCAATGATAACCTGCCGCTGGATTTCTTCAGCTGTGAACTGCAGACAGGTGTTTCCATAGCTTCCACACCTCTACAGGGGTCATTAAAGGTATTTCCAGTTTATCATGCCTGAAGTGCAACACTGGATACCTCTTTTTGTGTTCCAGTCTTCCTCACTTCATGACATTGGTGCTCAAATAAAAAGCAAAGCGTTTGTCATTGAGTCCCCAGGTCCACAATTTAACCCATCAGAAAGTCTCTTTAGCACTAATTCCATTATGCTGTGAGTTTTCCCACCTTTCACCTTGTTGGCACTACTACCTCTGGGGAAGCCCCCTCATCTGTCATCTGGCCTGAACAGAGTCCTCACGTCCCACTCTCACACTTACCCCTTCATCCTAGTCCACCTAGAACTGATGGGCTTCTTAAAAATGTCATCTTACTACCCTGATTAGTACTTTCCAATTGCTTTACTGCCCTGAAAATATCATCTGAGCTCCTTAGAAGATCTGTAAGGTTGGACCAACCAGGTGACCACATCAACTCAGGATGCCAACAGGGCCACAGAGGATGTCAAAGTCTGCAAGATTGGGAAGTTTGCTGCTTGCCAGTGAAAAGTAATAATGCCTCTCCCTAAGAGCCAGTGGCTAGATGATCAGATTTTCTACTCCCCAAAGATTGTGTCCTAAAAGCTGGTGCTTTGTAGAGAGGAGGGTGTGGACAGAGGGTTTCACTGCTGAAAGAGCAGGTACTAAAGTAATCCTTACTGGAAATGAATAGTGTAATACTGAAAGCAAATACTTAAAGTACATAAATACTTTAATGAAAAGTACATAAATACTTTAATAAAAACTGCAGCATCAGAAATGACCACAGGCTGTTGCTATTTATGCACAATTTGGGGAATAGGAAACAGTTCTTATTATGCAATGGTTACATTTTTTAAAGACTGTGATTTCATTGGTTTATATTGACTAACTAATAACATTATATGTTATTTATGTAAAATATATAAATAAATACATATATCTCAACTTTGGTTCTATTTCATGTCTATTTTTAAGTTTTTGCTTTTGTTTTTATTTTTACCTGTGGAAATAATAAAACCTCTTTAATGTGCAAGTACTCTGGAAGAAAACAATGTGGAATAAATTCTTTTTATTCTTTTATTGATGGTAAACTATTTAAAATGTACTGTCATATTTTCTCTTAAACTTTCACAATTTGACATGCATTTCAAATAGTATTCACTATTTTTGAAAAATATAGACATGTTATTTTCACAGTTATAGATGTCTACATTTATACGTAGTCCTGAGATATAGTCTTAAAGATATCTCAAATCTTCGCATTTTTAGTTCAATTTTGTACTGTCTCCTTGTTCCTAAATGACAAACCATTATTCACATTGAAATTGTCAGTCTCTTCAAACATTCCTAGCTTATTGTCTCTAAGCTTCTTTCAGAATTTAACAAATTTGTGAGAAAGAAATAAAGATTTAAAAAAATTAACAAATCAATTCACTAATCAAGCCTGTCCACTTCACATTTTGTAGAGATAAATTACATGCTTTTTTAGACCTCAATATCATCTGTTTTTAATCCCTAATATTAACATGAAAATAAACTTCCTTTGTGTTTGCTATTTCTTTTCTAGCTGTACTCAGCTATTTAGAAAGGTTTAAAGGAAAACTTTCTGTCTGTTGTTAATTTGAATGTCTTTTGAAATCAATCCCTTAATTTCCTTTCATATCTGACAATCTCCTAGTCTTTTGAAATCTTTGGTTTATGAAGTACACATTAAAATAGCATGTCATTAATTTCGCACCATCTAATAGGTTTGCATTTTCCACAATCACAAGAAGAAATTACAAGAAGTAATAATTTCACTATTTTAAAAAAGTAGGAGCCTCTACTGTCAATTTATAATGTACATCTCAGATTATAAATGCATATTCAACTGTTGTGACCAAGACTCGGTCTTCGTATTAAACATGGCAGCATCTAAGTGCGGGGTATGTGGAAAGCTGATAAGGAGCTGAAGGCCAAGGTTGTACGAAGTAAAACATTAAAAGAAAAATTTATCATTAATAGGAGTTTTTAAATTGTCACCAAATTATTTCCCTTTCTTCCATTTTCATGCTCAGTTAAGAAATATAAACCAACATGAATAATAGTGATATATGTATGTGGACAATAAGCAAAATTTCAGTCTTTGCGTGAAAATTAAGATATTTTGTGGACTTAATGCTCCATAAGAATTTCTTTATTATAACAATATGTTTTTACAGCCTTATAGAGGTGTAATTGATATATAAAAATTGTATGCATTTAAGGTATACCAGGTGATATTTTGATGTAGGTACGTGTTGTGAGATGATTACCCCAATGAAAGTAATTAACATATTCATTGACTTCCATAGTTACTTTTATTTATTTATGTATTTAGCAAGGGGAAATATTTAAAATCTACTCTCAGAAAATTTAAGGATTTTTTTAATTACAGTACTGAACTTGTTACGCCCAAAAGTTTGAAAAATGTTACATTATGAATGTTCTTAACAAAAATACAGAAAGTATAAAGCAATAACTTGCATTTTCACTAATACTGAACTTGTTGGCCCAAAAAGTTTGAAAAATGTTATATTATGAATGTTTTTAACAAAAAAGTACAAAAAGTATAAAGCAATAACTTGTGTTTTCACTACCTAAATTTACAGGTTTGTATGTGTGTGGGCATGTATATATATGTATGTGTGTTACTGAGTATTGAACTCAGGGCCCTGCTTTGTTTTTGTTTTGAAACAGGGTCTTGCTAAGTTGCTGAGGCTGTCCTCAAACCTGAGATCCTCCTGTCTCAGCCTCCTAAATACTAGGATTATAGGCATGTGCGACTGAGCCTGGCAAATATTAGTTATACTATTTATATTAGTTATAAAATAATATTTAAAAATTATATAAATTAGTGAAATAAGAATAATTTTAGTTAACATTATTAGACAAGATTTGAATATTGACAATGTCTCATATAGTGTTCCTAAAGTATTATAGAATCCATATTGAAGTATCACAATAGTTCATTGATATATAAATTAATAAAATTCTAGATGTCAAATTGTAAAGTGTAAATTTCAAGATTTTATTTCCCAAATCAGAATTTCTGTGTTTCCTGTCCATTTACATTGCTAAAATTTAATTTGTGCCAATCACTAAGCATTTTGCATGTATTAACAAATTTATAGTTTGACACCATGTAAGTATGAACAACTATTATTCCCTTTTACAGATGAGAATATTAAGAAAGAGGGAATAATTTGCCAGGATTAGGAGCGAGACAATTCAGTTCTAACACTCTACCCTGCTATACCACTATGACTGCTAGTGTCTAGTGTCTTTCTTCCTAGTTTAAGGACAAGGCCAGCCTCAGATTTATAATAAAGAAGAGAAAATTATATTGCATAGACCACTTAACAAAACCTTTCTTTTTTTTTTCTTTTTGCGGTACCGGGGATTGAACCCAGAGGCATTCTACCTCCACGCTACACCCCCGGCCCTATTTTTTTATACTTTATTTTGAAACTGGGTCTCAAGAAGTTGCGGGGGCCTCACTAGGTAGAGAGAGAGAGAGAGAGAGAGAGAGAGAGAGAGAAACAGGGAGAGAGAGAGAGAGAGAGAGAGAGAGCAAGAGAGCTGAGGCTGGCCACGAACCCGGATCCTCCGGTCTCTGCCTCCCAAAGTACTGGGATTGCAAGCGTGGGCCACCATGCCTGGCGCCCTTTAACAAAACCTTTCTGGCAGTAGAGCTGATAGAAACTATTTGTATCTTCTGAAAGGCCACTGTGTACAAGGCTTAGAGTCAGGTTTTGGAAGATAGATGGCCTTTAGTCTAAAGAAATTTATATATGTAAAAGGGAAGATGGACATGTTCTATTTATGAATATAAATAAGTAAATATATACATAGAGTTATAGGCAAAGTATTGCATACTCCATGTCAATCACAATTTTTTAAAGCAAGGACAACAAGAGTAAGTACAAAATTTAAGTTAATTAAATTCTTATTTAATGATGGACAGTTAAACTGAAGGGAGTTTCTGACCCTGTTCTTGAGTGCACACACATAAATACACAAGGATAAATAAAAATTACTATTTTTTAAAGTAAGTCATAGCATACATCTTTTTAGGTTAATTCATGGGATAGGGACAATTTCCATACCATCAGTTAGAGTTGAGTAAGGCATTTCTAGTTCAGTTTTGATGAAAAGACCCTGTAGCCCGTGAAACATAAAAGTCAAACTGAGGTAGAATGTTGCATGAAGACCAATGGAAGACTTACAGGAAGAGCAGACCATAGCTACTTGTTTCCTTGTGAGTTTGAGGGCAGTGCTTGGCAAAAGTAAAAAGTGTAGAGTTCATTGGTATCATTTCCTCTAGTTTTGTTGATGCACTAATAGTAAATGAGATTTTAAATGTATCACTAAAGAATCTCTTTGAAGTAGTACTTGTGGTTTTTAAAGGATTTCAGCATTAGTCTATAGGAAAACAATGGCATCATTTTTAAAAACTTAATTTTGAGAAAAATGCTTCTGAAAAAGGTATTAAAAATTGTACAAGCACACAAGTATATTTCTATCACTCTGAACCTCACTATGATGCATAATTACAAATCACCTATACAAGTATATTAAAGTTATTTTTTTAAAAAAAACCTGCTTACTTCCAAAACGGGTTTAGGAAGATTTATAAAAATATGCATACAAAAATATTTTAAGAATAGAGGGGAAAAAAGACTTTTTAAGAGGTAGAAAGTATACTATCAAAGAAGAAAATATATTAACCATGATTAAACCCTATTCTTCACTCAGAGACTCCTGGCAGCCAATAACTAGGAAAGAAGGATAATTTCAGAACTCTTAGACTCCTGTAAAAGATATGGATTATTTCTTCAAAGGAAGATATTTTTGTACTAAATTCTAAAATAAAATAATATGTAAGGGGCATTGAACAAAATATGTTGATGTTATCCAATTATAGTTTTATATTTTTTAAATATAAGTTATTGATAAAAATCAAAGCTATCACATCGAAACCTTAGTACTTAAAATAATTTGTAATAATATTTTATTTGTACTTCTGTAAATAATTAGTAAATTATTTACTTTTAATTAAATCTATTATTATGGAGGGCTTGGCTAATGTGGTACAAGTTTACAGCTTTCTAGTTTTATTTGCCATGAGGTAGTTCTCAGTCTATCAGACAAACTATTCATACACTCCTCTAAATATTCTCCTCCCTTTGAATATATACCATTTGTTTGGGCTCTTGAATGGAAATGAGTCCTCTCCACTGAGAATTATGTAAGTAATAAAATATGTTTTGAATGTTTCGTGAGAAATTAAAAAAATGTTTAGCTCTCTGAGGTTTACTATAAAGTGCAATATGGATCTCCATAGAAACAGAATCAATAGCTTATATATTTATATATGTATATATACATACATACATACATATATGGTATTGCATATATGAAAAAAAATTGGCTCATGCAGTTATGGAGGCCAAGAATTCCATGATCTGCCATCTGTAAGCTGGAGAACTAGGAAATCTGGTAGTGTTATTCAGTATAAGTCTGAGGTCTTTGAGTTGGGGGGCTGATGTTATGATGTAAGTCCAAGAACTGGGATGCCAACATGCAAGGGAAGATGAATATGGATGTCTCAGCTCAAAAATAAAAGGTTAATTTGCCCTTCCTCCACATTTTTGTTCTATTTGGGCCCACACTGGATTGGATGCCCATCTGCATTGGTTACAGAGGATCTTATTTAGTGAGTCAACTGATTCAAATGCTAATCTCTTCTGAAGGCACTGCTACATTTGCAACCAGAAATAATGTCTTGTCAGCTACCTGGGAAATCTCTTAGCTCAGTCATGTTAGCACATGAATTTGACCATCAAAGCTATAATATGGTGAGGATATATAAAATTTAGAGGTTTAGAAAGCCAAGAAATAGGTAATTCAGAATATTCTCTGGTAATTCAGTGTGGCCATTTAAGCATTTCAGGAATATGGTACTGGGTCTCATTGTAAATATAGGAATGAGTTTCATGACTTAGGAGAGAAAAAATGAAATACTGTTGAACATAGAGTACCACTGAAAATTTCCTAGTATGGCCCTAATGAGATGGACTTCTTTGAACTGTCTCATAAGGAATTCAAAATAGTTCTTTCTATGAAGATCAATTAACTTCATACAAAGAAACAATTAAAAAGTCAATGAAGAAAAAAAGAAAAATGAATTAAAAAAATGAAGAAAGATTTCAGGACTTATAGGACAATACCAAAAGAGAAAATATATGAGTCATTGATATTCAAAAAGGAGTAGAAATATAAAGGGTGAAAATCTTATTTTAAAACTAGCAGAAATGCATGAAGTCTGAAGAAAGATATAAATATATAGGTACAGGAAAGTCAAAGTTCTCCAGTCAGACCTAATCTAAATTAGTTTACTCTAAGACATATAATCAAACTGCCAAAGATCAAAAGCAAAGAGATGATCTCGAAAGCTGCAAGAGAAATGAAGTAAATAAACATAAATTACTTTCAATATGACTAGTAGCAGAATTCTTAGAGCAGAAACCTTACATGCCAGGAGTAGGTTGATGTATTCAAAGTGCTAAAGAAAAACAAAACAAACTGCTCACCAAAAATACTATACCCAGCAATACTGTCCTTCAAAAATGAAGGAGTGACAAAACTTTCTCAGACAAACAAAAGGGAGGAAGTTCAATGCCACTAGATCTAACAAGAGGTGCTAAAGAGAGTTCTTTAAGCTGAAATAAAAGGATGCTAATGAGTAATAAAAAACATCTAAAAGCATAAAACTCACTGGTTAAAGTAAGTACAAAGTAAAATTTAAAGTAAATACATGTATTTATTGATCATTTGTATTTATTCTTTTGTGAAGTATCTATCTAGTTCAATTGCCCATTTCTTGATTAGGTTACTTGGTTTTTTGGCAGTAAGTTTCTTGAGTTCTTTGTATATTCTAGATATTAGTTCTCTATGAGAGGAATAGCTGGCAAATATCTTCTCCCATTCTATAGGCTCTCTCTTTAGATTCGTGATAGTTTCCTTTGATGAACAGAAACTTTTTAGTTTAATACCATCCCATTTAGTAATTCTTGTTTTAATTTCTTGAGTTTTGGGGATCTTATTGAGAAAGTTTCTACCATGTCTATATGTTGAAGTATTGGACTTATGCCCTTCTCTAGAAACTTCAAAGTCTCTGGTCTAATTTTCAGGTCTTTGATCCATCTTGAGTTGACTCTTGTGCAAGGTGAGAGATAGGGATTTCATTTCATTTTTTACAAATGGATAACCATTTTTTCCCAAAACCATTTTTTGAAAGGGCTGTCTCTCCTCCAATATATGTGATTGCCACCTGTAAGAATTGTGTGCATGTATTTTTCTGACACTCTGTACCCTAATATGATGTAAAATTATAATGCACCCAATAAAAAATCAATTGGCTATATAAGCATGTAGATTTGTTTCTGTATCTTCTATTCTGTTCCATTGGTATATGTGTCTGTTTTTGTGCCAATACCATGCTGTCTTATTGCTAGCTCTGTAGTATATCTTGAAGTTAGAAGTTGTGATGCCTCCTGCATGGTTCTTATTTCCGAGAATTGCTTTGGCTATTCTGGCTCTTTTGTTTTTCCATATGAAAGTGAGGACTGAAGAAATGTTCAACATCATTATCAATTGGATCCAAATCAAAACAATACTGAGATTCCATCTAACTCTAATCAGAATGGAAATCATCAAGAAGTCAAACAACAACAACAAGTGCTGGCGAGGATGTGGAAATTCTACACAGTTGGTGGGACTGCAAATTAGTGCAGCCACTATGGAGATCACTGTAGAGATTCCTCAGAAAATTGGGAATGGATCCACCATATGATCCAGTTATATCATTCCCGAGTATCTTTCCAAAAAGACTGAAATAAAAATATTATAGTAATATAGGCATATTCATGTTTATAGCAGCATAATTCACAATAGCCAAAATTATGGAACCAATGCAGGTGTCCTTCAACAGATGAATGGATTACAAAATTATGGGATATACATACAATGGAATTCTATTCATCAATAAAGAAGAACAAAATAATGTCATTTGCAGGAAAATGAATGGACCTGGAGAACATTATGTTAATTGAAATTAGCTAGTCACCCAAAGTGAAGGGTCATCTATTTTCTCTTGTATGCTGAAGCTAGGGAGCAATTGGCATACCAGAGGTACTTCAGATAATGGAGGAGAAACTCCAGTGAAGCCAGGGAGGTGGTCTAGGGAAAGGCAGGGTGGGGCGGGGGAGGATCAACGAAGGAATCACTTTCATTGATATTATGTACATATGTGAGAGTACTAATGTCAATCTCAATATCCTGTATGGAGAAGGGGGGTAGTGGAGAGGGTGCTTGGGGAAAGCCCACCAAGTGCTGTGTGCATGTATGTCAGTATCACTATGAACTATATTATGATGTGAGGCTTTAATGCGCCAATAAAAGCATAGGAAAAATTTAAGAGAAATTAATATATTCAACATAAATAATTGAGAAAATGTATTGCTAGCTGACTTTCCCTAAATGAAATACTAAAGAACTTTAGACTGAAATGATATTAATTTATTTTTATGTTATGTAATTTTAAATACTTTCTGATATATGAAGAAAACCAAATGAAATAATTAGTTATAAATCTGTTGATGAATATATACTATTTAAATATGTAATTTGTATGCCAATAATAGTGCAAAAGTGGGGGATATATAAAATTTTCATATATGATCAAATTTACTGGGTATTAATATGAATTAGACTATTATTAATTAATAGGTTAATTGTAAATCCCAAAACAGCCACTAAGAGAACAACTAAAAAATGGTAAAAGAGAAATGAAATTGAACTAAAATGGCACCTTAGGAAATATCTATTTGACATAAAAGACGGAAATAATAAAGCAAAGAATAATGAAGAAAGACCTAAGACATATAGAAAACAAATATTAAAATGCCATATGTAAAAATAGCTTCTCATTAATCACATTAAATGTAAATGGGTTAAGTTCTCCAGTCACAAAGAGATTGGAGAGAGATTGCCATATCAGATTAAAAAACAATTTAACTATATGTTGTCTATAAGAGTCATGCTTAAGATCTGAATACACAAATAATAAAATTGAAAAGGATGCGAAACGACAAAACAGGAACATTAAAGAAAAAGCTTTCTTTAAAGCTGCAATGACGATCCTAATATCAGACAGAAGAGACTTTTAGACAAAATTTGTTACTAAAGCCAATAAAGGACTTTTTGTAATTATAAAAGGGTCAGTGTATCAAAAAGGCATAACAACTATCAACATATATACACTCACTGACATGTACAAAATACACAAAGCACAATGGATAGAATTCTCTATACTGGCTATAGACTTCAATGCCTTAATTTCAAAAGTGGATAGAACATTAATGCATAAGCTCAGCAAGGAAATATAATATTTAAATAACATTATCTATATGACATTCTACCCAGCAAAGATAGAATATGCATTCTTCATGAGTGTACTTGAAACCCTCTCCAGGAGAGACTATTAATCACACTAATTTTAAATAAATCTAAAAATGTCAAAACCATCCAAAATACATTCTATGATTCAAATGGGATGACATTTGAAATGAATAATAGAAAATAATCTGGGAAATTCACAAATAGGTAGAAATTAAGTAGCAAATTCCTAAATAATAAGTCAAAGAAAAAAATCACAAAGGAATGATAAATACTTTGAGATGAAAGAAAATGACAAATCAATATAGCAAAACTTGAGAGACAATGATAAAGCAATTTTTAGAGGGAGACACAACTTGTAAACGTCAGTATTAAAAGAGAACAATTTTAGAGGGGGATGGTGGTACATGCCTGTAATCCTAGTACTTTGGGAGGCTAAGATGGGAGGATTGCAGATTCAAGACCAGCCTCAGCAATTTAGGGAGACCCTCAGCAACTGAGTAAGACCCTGTTTCAAAATAAAAAGGGCTGGGGTGTGGCTTGGAGGTAGAATACCCCTGGGTTCAACTCCCAGTACCCAAACTACATAAATAATTAGCCAACAATGGTCTTATATTAATGACCTGAGTCTCCATATTAAGAATACAGGAAAAGGGAATAAATTAAACAAAAGACAAGTAGAATGAATGACATAAACAGAGTATAAGTCAATGAATTAGAGAATAGAGACAAAATAGAAAAAATTCGATGTAACCAAAGATCAGGTCTTTAAAAAGATAAAGCTGGGCTGGGCATGATGGTGTACATCTGTAATTCCAGTACTTGGAAGGCTGAGACAAGAGGATTGTAGGTTCAAGACCAAACTTAACAATTTAGTGAGACTCTCAGCAACCTAGCAAGACCTTGTTTCAAAACAAAAAATAGAAAAAAGGGCTGGAGGTGTAGCTCGGAGATAGAATTCCCATGGGTTTAATCCCCAGTACCAATAAAATAATAAAATAAAATAAAATAATAAAATAAAATAAAAAATAAATAGGTGTGGTGGTGCATGCCTATAATCCCAGCTATTCAGGAGACCAAATGAGGCAGGAGGACCATAAATTCAAGGCTGGGCTGGGCAATTTAGTGAGATGTTGTCTCAAAATAAAATAAAATAAAATAGGACTGGAAAAATATCTCAGTGCTTGCCTAGCAAGTGTGACACCCTGTGTTCAATCCCTAACGTGTGCATACACACAATGCCATAAATCTTTAGTTAAACCGATGAAAAAAAGACAGAAGACTCGAATTATTAAAATCAGGAATGGAAAAAGGAGATATTACTATTGACATTACAGAAATAAAACGATTATAGGGAAATACTATGAACAATTGCCTGCCACCCAACTAGATAATCGACATTAAATGTATGGATTTCTAGAACAGAGAAAAAGTAGAAAATATGAATAGACCAATAAATAAAATTATTGAATTGTTGGGCCCTCCACCCAGTGCCATGAAAGGGCCTGGTGGGCTAACAGAAGCCTGCTCTAGAGTACCGGGCCTCTTCCACGTGGCAGTGACTCAGCATATCAATGGCAAAGATGGCGCTGGCGGACCCCTCAGAGGGAGGTCCCGCAGTTAACCCCACCTAACCGCAGGAGGGCTATGATAGGCAGTTACCTCCTTCCCTGCTCACCGGACAACTGGTGCCTTCGCCTATGATAGGTTACAGGGGGGCGTAATGACCTGACCGTCCCGTGCCATTGGGCCCCACCTTATCGCCCTGGAATTTCCTTTATGGCCTTTACTTTAAAAGTGCGACTGTCTTTCTAAATAAACGAGTTCTTGCTTTGACTTGGCTCTCAGCTCCGGGGTGTCTGTTCGAGCCGCAACACTCACTTCCCTGCTCAGCTCGCGCCACTGCTCGGGCCGGTTCCCGGCATTGAATTAGTGATAAAGAAAAACCAAAACCAAAAATGTCATACAAACAAAAGTCCAGACCTATATGGGTTCCTTGTGAATTCTACCAAACATTTAGAGAAGAATTAACAGTATTTCTTCCCAGATACTTCCAAAAAATAGAAGAGACAAGTGTAACTTCTAATTCATTCTATGATGCCAGTGTTCTTTTTTTTATTTCCTCTCTGTGATAGTGAGGATTGAACCCAGGGGCCCTGGAGGGTTTTACCACTGAGCTATACCCCAAGCCCTCTTTATTTTGCAACAGAATCTCCCTAAGTTACTGCATGCTGCCCTGGAACCTGTGATCTTCCTGTCTCAGCCACCCAAATTCTGGGATGACAGGCATGCATCACTGTGCCTGGCATGTCAGTGGATACAAACACAAAAATCCTCAGCAAAATAGTAACAAGCAAATATTAAAACTTATAAAAGGGATTATACACTATGATCAAGTAGATTTATCCAAGGAATGCAAGGTTGGCTCAGCATTAAAAAAAATCAACCAACGAAATACTTCATCTTAATTAATGAAAGAACAAAACCTATATGATTACTTCATTAGATACAGAAAAAGCATATGACAAAATCCCAAATTCTTTCATGGTAAAAATCTTAAACTAGTAATGTAAGAGAATTTTTTCACTTATAAAAAGTCACTTATGGGAAGAATATCTGTATCTTTGAAAAACATAGCTAACATCAAAATTAGTGTTGTATTACTGAATGCCCTAAAATCACTCACAAGATTTGGATTCATTCTATCACTGCTATTTAATTTTCTGTTGAGGCTCTCACCACGGGAAATAGACCTGGGACAAAAAGCAAGAAGACTGAAAAGCATGAGATAAATTTCTATTCATAGATGACAAAAAACTTTTATCCAGAAAACTGTAAGGAATTTACACACACCAAAAAATTATTGAGTTTAGCAAAGTTATAGGATGCAAATATACAAAAATTAATTATACTTCTATGTACTTGGAATTAACATTCCAAACAAAATAAAGAAGACAATTACATTTAAGTAGCATAAAAACAAGGAAAATGTTTATAAATAAGCTTAGGAAAAGAAGTATAAGATATGTACACTGAAAAAATAAATCCTAGTTAAAATAAATTAAAAGAAAGATCTAAATAATATGGAAAGATATTCTGTGTTCATAGATCTGGGAATATTGTTAAGATGTCAATATTCCCTAACTTGTTCTACAAATTTAATCTTTGTTAAATTATAACTGTATGTTTTTGGGGAAACAAAGAAACAAAGAGCTGATTCTGAAATTCACATAACAGAATATTATGCAGCTATAAAAAGAAATATATTTTAATACATACTATAACATAGGAACATTTTGAAAATGTTATGCTTAGTGAAATAAAACAGATATAAAAGGTCATATATATTGTATAATTCCATTTATATGAAAGGTATAAAGTAGATAAATCCTATTCATGGTTACCAGGTGTTAGGAAAACGGAGAATGCAAAACGACTGCTAATGGGTAAAGGTTTCTTTTGGTTTAAAAAAAATCTGTTGATTATTCAAATTTGTATACAGGTGAAAGACTATTAAATATAAAGGTTTTTTTGGTGGTGGTACTGGGAATTGAACCCAGAGGCATTCTACCTCCGAGCTACATCCCCAGACCAATTTTTTAAATTTCTTACTTGGAAACCGAGTCTCACTAGGTTTCTGAGAGCCTCGCTAAATTGCTGAGGCTGTCCTTGAACCTACGATCTTCCAGTCTCAACCTCCCAAGTACTAGGATTACAAGCGTGCGCCACCACGCCCGGCTAATATAAAGTTTTAAATTATAAATTTTGTTATATGGGTTATATCTCAATTTAAATCAATAAATGAGTGAATGAGTTGAATCATTAAAATATTTCTTTGACTGGAGCTTCCCTGCAGTATCAAATCTTTTTTCTGACAGCTAGTGATCAATGATAAAGCATAATTCTTTGAGTCACAGATGCTTACAAATGTGTATACATTAACTCTATTATCTCTGGCGTACTTACTTTAATCAGAAATTTCTGAGTATTTTAGTATTTTTTTGGTTTTCCCCCTGAATTAATTGTTTAAACAACAACTTCTTCCTCTTTTCCTCTTCCTCCTCCTCCTCCTCCTCCTCCTCCTCCTCCTCCTCCTCCTCCTCTTTTGTGGTACTGGAGCTTGAACCCAGGGGCATTCTACCACTGATCTACATTCCAAGCCCTTTTTATCTTTTGTTTTGAAACATGGAAACAGTCTCGCTAGGTTGTTGAGAATCTTGTTAAGTTTTTGTGACTGGTCTTGAACCTGCATTCCTCCTTTTTCAGCCACTCAGGTACTGGGATTACAGGTGTATGCCACAACACCTGGCTATTTAAACTTCTTAAAACTTTTATTCCCATCTTTACATTTGGGGAAAATTATATTTTTGTAACTACTTTTTTTATACTAGCCCAATTATCTCCTGCTAGAGGTATCTGGAGGGCCACTGTGTGCCAAATTACAGAACAAGAGAATTTCCATATGAAACAATACTCATATCATTAATAAACTCTGAGCTAAATTCAAACACAGTGTCAAATATTAACTGATATTACATAACATGAGTATTAGTGAGAACAGATTTTCACTGTCACACAAACTCTTCCACCTATATTCCTCAAGT
The DNA here is from genome assembly GCA_004027185.1 of Glis glis. Taxonomy (NCBI): domain Eukaryota; kingdom Metazoa; phylum Chordata; class Mammalia; order Rodentia; family Gliridae; genus Glis; species Glis glis. The sequence goes on along the minus strand of PVJS01001366.1, from coordinate 4,025 downwards.
GAAGAGTGTGCTGGTGCTCTGTAGAGGCCTAGAGAGGGGCGGTTCTACTGAGGTACCCTGCTGAAGCTTTAATCTTGCAAATACATGTGAGACGTCCGCATGCAAAATGTATTCAGTTCCAAAGTGAGTCTGTTTGTTTTAACACACACACACACACACACACACACACACACACACGTTTTGCCCAACACTTTGCGATAATTTGATATTCTGGAACTATGCACCACATTGAATATGGATGTGGAAATTGAAAGTTAATAAATGTAGGATTCCACTTCACACCCATTAAGATGGCTACTACCAAACAAGCAAGCAAAAAGAAAATAACAAGAGCCGGGCGTGGTGGCGCACGCTTGTAATCCCAGTACTTTGGGAGGCGGAGACCGGAGGATCCGGGTTTGCGGCCAGCCTCTGCTCTCTCTCTCTCTCTCTCTCTCTCTCTCTCCCTCTCTCTGTCTCTCTCTCTCTATCTCTACTTGGTGAGGCCCTCCGCAACTTTGTGAGACCTGTTTTCAAAATAAAGTCTAAAAAATAGGGCTGGGGGCGTAGCGCGGAGGTAGAATGCCCCTGCGTTCAATCCCCGGTACTGCCAAAAAAAAAAAAATAAAAATAAAAAAAAAAGAAAATAACAAGTGTTGACATTGTAGAGAAATTGGAACTCATGTGCACTGTGAGCAGGAATGTAAAACAGTACAGCAGCTGTGGCAAACAGAATCATGGTTCCTCAAAAAATTAAAAATAGAATTACTATGAGATCCAGCAATTTGATTCCTGAGGATATACCTAAAAGAATTGAAACCAGGATCTACAGGCATATTCCCTTGCTCACAGCAGCGTTAGTCGCAATAGCCAAAAGGTGAAAGCCACCTCCGTGCCCACTGACAGATGAATGGATAAACAAAATGTGATGTGTAGACATACAATGGAATATTATTACACCTTAACAAGAAAGGGAGTTCTGGCACATTCTATATATAACATGGATGAACACTACTGAGGACATTAAGCTAAATGGGACAAGCCAGTCACCAAAGCACAAATACTGTATGATTCCACTTATCTGAGATACCGAAAGTGGTGGAATTCATAGTGACAGACAGTGGAATGGTGGTTGACAGGGGCGAGGGGAGAGGGAGGGAGCATGGGAAGTTGTTATTTTTTATTTATTTATTTATTTATTTATTTATTTATTTATTTTTGCGGTACCGGGGATTGAACGCAGGGGCGTTCTACTTCCACGCTACACCCCTGGCCCTATTTGTTTATACTTTATTTTGAAACCGGGTCTCATGAAGTTGCGGAGGGCCTCACTAGGTAGAAAGAGAGAGAGAGAGAGAGACAGAGAGAGACAGAGAGAGACAGAGAGAGAGAGAGAGAGCAAGAGAGAGAGAGCAGAGGCTGGCCGCGAACCTGGATCTCCCCCTGGTCTCCCCCTCCCAAAGTACTGGGATTACAAGTGTGCGCCACCACACCCGGCCAGGAAGTTGTTTTTTTTTTTTTTGCGGTACCGGGGATTGAACCCAGGGGCGTTCTACCTCCGAGCTACACCCCTGGCCCTATTTTTTATACTTTATTTTGAGACCGGGTCTCACGAAGTTGCAGAGGGCCTCACTAAGTAGAGAGAGAGAGAGAGAGAGACAGGGAGAGAGAGAGAGAGAGAGAGAGAGAGAGAGAGAGAGCTGAGGCTGGCTGCGAATCCGGATCCTCCGGTCTCTGCCTCCATAAGTATTGGGATTACAAGCGTGTGCCACCACGCCTGCCCGGAAGTTGTTATTTAATAAGTACTGACTTTCAGTTTTTCAGGAGGAAAATAGTTTCAGAGATGGATGGTGATGGTGATTGTATAAAAATGTGAATATTCTTTTTTTTTCTTTTTTTTTCGGTACCGGGGATTGAACCCAGGGGCATTCTACCTCCAAGCTACACTCCGGCCCTATTTTTTATACTTTATTTTGAAACCGGGTCTCACGAAGTTGCAGAGGGCCTCACTAAGTAGCTGAGGCTGGCCACAAACCCAGATCCTCCTGTCTCAGCCTCCCAAGTACTGGGGTTACAAGCATGCACCACTACGCCCAGCGTGAATATTCTTGATTCCACTAACTAAACTGTATATTTAAAAATGTCCAAATGTGCCGGGCATGGTGGCACACGCCTGTAATCCCAGTACTTGGGAGGCTGAGACAGGAGGATTGCAGGTTGGAGACCAGCCTCAGTAATACAGCAAATCTCTCAGAGACCTAGTGAGACCCTGTTTCGAAACAAAAAATAAAAAAGGACTGGGGTGTAGCTAAGAAGTAGAATGCCTCTGAGTTCAATCCCCAGTACCAAGAAAAAAAAAAAAAGGAAAACAGAAAAAAAAGGACCAGGTGTGGTGGTGTACACCAGTAATTCCAACTGTTTGGGAGGCTGAGGAGGATTGTGAGTTTGAGGCCAGCAAGACATTATCTCAAAATAAAATTAAAAAGGAGCTGGGATGTAGCTCAGTGATAGAGCATTTGCATGTAGGAGGCCCTGGCTTCAATCTCCAGTACTGCAAAAAAATAAAAAGGTTAAAATGATAAATTTTATGTGTTGTGTGCTTTCACACAGTTAAAAAAAAAGAAATATAGGATTATGTGCTATGTGTCCATCTCCTGTGTAGAATATATCTTATTTCATTGCTACCACCTTATCCAAGCTACCTGGATGTTACCTGGATGGATCTCCTACTGGATTATCTCTATAGTCTCATACTTTAAGGTCACTCAAACTGAGGAACTTTTGAGAGTGGAAGAGATTACTAGTAGTAATTATTACAGGACCTTTGGCATAAACGAAGATTAGTCTATCTGCAACAGAGAAGCCATAGCAATTTTTGAAAAAAAGCAGATCATGTTCTACTGAAAACCTACAACCATCTCTTCTACATGAGGCTAATGGCTACCGTATTGGACATTGCTGATTTAGATCCCCCAAACTTATATTTTTCTCAACGATTGGGCTTTTGTGCAATGTAGAGAATTTCAATAGTTTTCATCATATACAGCTAACATGTAATCTTCATGAGAGGAGGAATTTCATTGCTCAATCACAGCTCCATCCCAGCCACTCAGCCCAGTGTTTGGTGCCAGGTAAGGATTTCACAGTTATTGAAACACAGGATGAATCTACGGCAGTATTCAAACTGTAATTTTTAAAAAGTTTTTCAGACCAGAAAAATATCTGAAACTATATATTTTATTATCAATTTCTCTGAGAAATATTGTGATAACATAGAAATGTTTGTACCAAAAGATAAATAAGTCAACTTCAAAGCATCCACATCATGTTGATGTAAGTGATGCATCATGTTAAAAAGAAATAACTATTGTGCTAAGTGAGATTAGTCAGTCACAAAACGTGAAAAGTCGGATGCTCTCCCCAATATGCAGAAGCTAGGGAGAATAAGGCATAGGAGGGACTCCAGACAAAGATGGAGAAAACCTCAGATGAGGCGACATGAGAGAGATGGGAGGGGTTAAGAGGGAAACACCCTAATGCACAGGATGTACATACACAAATTTATCAAAGTCAACTACTATGCTGAGCATGAGAAGGAGGGAAAGGTGAGGGAATGGGGGTGGGAATGGGGGAGAGCTAATTGGCCAATGTGTGCATGTATACTTCTACCACCCTGAAACCCATCAAGATGTATGATTACAATGCACCAATAAACAAATAAAAAAGAAATTATGCACACACACACACAAAGAAATAACTAAATACTTGAACTTTTTCTTTATCCACTACTAAGTTTTTCATTTTTTCCTAGTATTTCTTTGCTGAAACAGGAATATCGACTATATTGGCTTCTATTTGAAATAGAATCTTCAACTGGGTCAAATTTTACTATTTCTCATCCTTTGTGATTTTCAATTTCGGGGATGTGTCTGAGGTGAGAATGGGAACTGTTGATGGCAAATGGGGCTCAAGGACAGGTACAGTGTGAAGTCCTGCCTCTTCTCCTCTTTTGCTTGGTTCAGGGGAGGAATGGAAAGTTTGTGTGT
>PVJS01001365.1:25544-99492 GCA_004027185.1 Glis glis | reverse complement strand
AGTTACACCCCAGCCTTCTGACATATGTGTGTGTGTGTGTGTGTGTGTGTGTGTGTGTGTGTGTGTGTTACTAGAGATTGAACCCAGGGACATTTTACCTCTGAGCCACAGCCCCAGCCATTTATAGTTTTTGTTTTGACACAGGGTCTCACTAGGTGACTCAGTGTCACTACATTGCTGACGCTGTCCTAAAACTTGCGATCCTCCTGCCTCATCCTCCCAAGTACTGGAATTACAGGTGTGTGCCACCATGGGTGACTGTGACATACTTCTTAAGTGCCTGAAAAATAAAAATAATTTGACCATCTAATAATTTCACCAAAGCAAATGAATTGGCTTTGTCTAAGGTGATTATTTCTAACCTTCGAAGGCTGTATTCTCCTTTTAGAATGAGGAAAGCCATAGACCCTAAAAAATGCATATTCACAGTCCGCAGCTTCCACAACCTTGGACTGAGGCTTATATCGAGGGCAATATACAGAACGTAGTGTAAATATACACTTGTTTAATCCCTGCCAATGATGCCCACGATATACTATTTTATGATTTTGTGTTTATGACCTGCTATGTAGAATCTGCCTGTGGTGACAAGTATTTGAATAATCTGGGAGATTAAAAATCACTTTGGAGCCAAGCGTGGTGGCACATGCTTATAATCCCAGGACTTGGGAGGCTGAGACAGGAGGATTGCAGGTTTGAGGGCAGCCTCAGCAAGTAGTGAGACTCTCATAAACCTAGTGAGACCCTGTTTCAGAATAAAAATAAAATCGGTCTGGGGGTGTAGCTCTGAGGGTGTACTGGGTTCAATCCCCAGTACAAAAAAAAAATCATTTTGGAAAAGGAAATTAACACTAAGCACCTAATGCAAATGTATTGTGTTGGGTCCTGCAGACACATGACCACATTTCCTGACAAAGCAACTCTGGAGATAGCTGTCCTCGACTCCAGATAACAGTTGAGGAAACTGAGGCTCAGAGCATTAAACAGCTCCTAAGGAGTGGAGCTGGGATCCAACCCAGGTCTGTCCACATGTAACCCCAGAATGCTTTGCTCTATCGCGTGCCTCTCAGTCCCTAGCCAGAGCTTGTACCTAGGTCCAGCCGCACAAACCTCGTGTTAGGTTGCTTGGTAGAAGTTTTACTCACAAGTCCTGTAACACACCTTTTGTTTTGAATCACTAATATTTTGAGTGCACATAGTATTAAAAGTGTCCCTGGGTGTGTAAAAGGAACATTTTGTCAATAAAAGTAAGAAAGATCGTAGAATGAAAATAAGAAAGATCTTATCTCCTTTGCCAGTCACCTAGGACAAGTCTGTAAAATCCACTGTAATATTGGATATTCCATTGTATATCCTATTGTAATATCCTGTTGTTATTTTTATTATCATTAAAAGAAAGAGCTAATATAGCAGTTCTTTTTTTTTTTGCGGTACTGGGGATTGACCCCAGGGGCATTCTACGTCTGAGCTACACCCTCAGCCCTATTTTTTATTCTTTATTTTGAAACAGGGTATCACTAAGTTGCGGAGGGCCTCACTAAGTAGCTGAGGCTGGCCGCGAACCTGCGATCCTCCTGTCTCAGCCTCCCAAGTACTGGGATTACAAACGTGTGCCACCACGCCAGGCTCTAATATAGCAGTTCTAATCCCTGTTAGACTCAATTCCTTCCTTTAAAACAAAAAGTTGTTTGTATGAGATTCTGTAACCAAATTCATAGATTCCATATGCATAACTTCAAAATAATTAATATAATGCATTGAATATAATATGAAGAAGAAATTAATTTATAATAAATAGTACTGATTTCAATATGCACATATGCAGGCATGTCTAGACTAGAAGATATATGTACATATTCAGGCATGCCGAGACTAGAAGATATAATGAGCTAATCAGTTTTTTGCACCAATATGTAGAATCACACTTACAAATACAGCCCGATCCAGGAGTGTTATAGTGAGGATTCAAATGCCATGAGCTGTGTTGTTAATAAAGATGTGATTTTTCCAAAAAGGTGAACAACTCTCAGTGGAGTTTCAAGCAAAATGCAATGCAGTCTTTTCTAAATTTATGTGAGTGCCGCATTCCTGGGAAATCCAGTGCATAGTAAAACTGTGCAAATGTTACTTTCTGTTTCTATGTACAACAGAGTATTACAAATGCAGGTAACTGCAAACAGACTTTCCCCCTGCCTCAGTGTCTGGCAGGATATTCTAAAGTTGTGTGGGAGGTGGGGTCGTTCCTTGCATTGCAGGGTCGCTCTACAGGTGTATTCTAGGGTTCCTTGCTCTAAATTCTAGTATTGTCTTCCCAACTGGAAATCGCCACAACCACACCTCCCCACACACCTAATTTCCACCCTTCCATTGTGAAGCACTCGTCTAATAAGTGCCAGGCACTGTGCTAAGTTGCCTACAAATATCATTTAATAATGGGTTGATTTATTTTTCTATTCAACAAGCATTATTACATTATCACACGCCTTTTATCCAGAGGGTACCAGACATGGTGCTAGGCTCTACCTAGCTGGGGGCAAGACCATCCATTGTTCCTGACCACAAAGAGTGAATGGTCTGGTCAAAGAGAGAGATGAAAACACTTCCAAAGAAATGAATAGGCAATTAAACACTGTGTCAAGCACCCTGAAGGAAAGAATCGGCTGTTAGGAAATGGAGAAACACTTGAATCTTTTATTTATTTATTTTTTATTTTTTTATTTTATTTTTTTGCCGTACTGGGGATTGAACCCAGGGGCATTCTACCTCCAAGCTACATCCCCAGCCATTGTTTTATTCTTTATTTTGAAACAGGGTCTCACTAAGTTGTAGAGGGCCTCACTAAGTACTGAGGCTGCCATGAACCTGCCATCCTCCTGTCTCAGCCTCCCAAGTACTGGGATTACAAGCGTGCGCCACCACGCCTGGCAAATCTATTTTAAAGAAGCATATCAGGAAATTCTCTCTGAGCTGATCAACTTAAATCAGACCTAAAGCATATCAAGGAGGGAGCTGGGTGAAGTTTTTTTTTTAATGCTTCTCCCAAAAGAAGAAAACGAAACTTGGAGAAGTAATGAGCCCCGGCTGTACTTTCTAACTATGTGAACCTCTTTGAACACTAGTTCCAAAGGCCATCGATTTTCCAGATAATAAAATGGATGGAGCCAGGCATGGTGGTGTACGCCTGTAAGCCCAGTACTTGGGAGGCTGAGACAGGAGGGTCACAGGTTCAAAGCCAGCCTCAGCAACTTAGTGAGGCTCTCAGCAACTTAGCAAGACCCTGTTTTCAAATTAAAAAATACATTAGGGCTGGGGATGTAGCTTAGAGGCAGAATGTCCCTGAGTTCTATCCCCAGCAACACACACACACACACACACACACACGCACACACACACGCACACGCACACGCACACACACACAAGCAAATGGCCAAAAAGCACATAAAAAGGCCTTTGACATCATTAGCCATTAAGGGAATGCAAACCAAAACCACAAGGAGATATCACTGCATACACAATGGCTATAGGTAAAAATATGGAAAATAACAAGTGTGGACAGAGATGAGGAGAAATAGGAATTGTTGTCCATTGATGGTGGGACTGTAAAATGGTTCAGCCATGGTAGAAAACAGTGTGCAGGTTCCTCAAAAAGTTAAACATAAGATTATTATATGGCCTGTCAATTCTACTTCTAGGTGTATGATCAAAAAAATTGAAAACAAGCCAGGTGTGGTGGCGGATGCTTGTCATCCCAGCACTTGGGAGGCTGAGACCAGAGGATCCAGGTTCGTGGCCAGCCTCAGCTACTTAGGCCCTCTGCAACTTAGTGAGACCCTGTTTCAAAATAAAGATAAAAAAATAGGGCTGGGGGAGTAGCCCAGAGGTAGAATGCCCCTAGGTTCCATCCCCAGTACCACCAAAAAAAAAAAAAAAAAAAATTGAAAACAGGTACTCAAATCCTTATACAGGAAAGATCTTAGCAGCATTACTCACAATAATAAAAAAGTGGAAAACCCAAATATCTATCAACAGATGAATGGATGAACAATTGTGCTACATAATACAATGGAGTATTATTCAGCCATAAAAAAGAATGAAGGCCAGGCGTGGCGACGCACGCTTGTAATCCCAGTACTTTGGGAGGCGGAGACCGGAGGATCCGAGTTCGTGGCCAGCCTCAGCTCTCTCTCTCTCTCTCTCTCTCTCTACCTAGTGAGGCCCTCCACAACTTTGTGAGACCCGGTTTCAAAATAAAGTATAAAAAAAATAGGGCTGGGTGTGTAACGCGGAGGTAGAACGGCTCCGGGTTCAATCCCCAGTACCACAAAAAAAAAAAAAAATGAAATTTTGATATATGCCATAGAGTGTGTGTATCTTTAGAAAAAAATATGCTAAATGAAAGAAGCCAGATGAAAGATCACATACTGTATTCCATTTATATGAAAAATCCAGAATAGGTAAATCCATAGAAAGATAAAGCCGATTGGTATCAGTTGCTAGGGATTGTGGGCAGTAGGAGGAGAGTGGAGAGTAACCCTTTAAGGGATATGGGTTTTTTACTTTGGGATGATGGAAATGTTTTAGAACTAGGCAGAGGTGGTAGTTGTATCATATTTTGAGTATATTAAATACCACTGAGTTGTTCACTTTAAAACGGTTAATTTTATACTTTGTGAATTTTACTGCAATATATATTTTTAAATGGATAGATGCATCCTCTTACCTTCTTAGGTTTATATCCATCTGCTTTGGAAAATAGTTGACTTGTTTATATATTTTCTTCTAACAAAAAGGTGTATGGCCAGGTGGAATATGTTAGCCACCAGATGTTTTCTCATGAGAAGAGCAGTTGGAGTGATGGAGAAGGCCCACTTCTCTGAATTAGGATATTTCTGAGCATTCTTGACTGCTCGGAGGCCAGGGAGGAGCAGGGTGTCTGGTGCTATGTGGTTCCACTTGCAGCCCCATGAGTAGGTAAAGCAGACACCTTTGTGGGGACCTCCTAGGGGAGAGAGCACTGTGGAGGGAAAGAGAAAGGAGAGGGGGCTCTCTGGTGGGAAGGAATACCAAGGGCAATGAGGAAGAGCAGGGAGATGTTGCTGTCTGGGTATGGCTGAGGGAGAAAGGTCTGAAAGGGGTTTGAGGGAAGCGCTCCATGGGTGTGCTGGGTAAGACTCTAAGATCCACCCTATAGGAATACCTATATTAATAAAGATTTCTAGTGGTGGATTTGTTTTCTTTTAGAATGTAAATATATAGAACTCATTTGGTTACAGGTAAAAATTAAAAGTTGAAGAAGTTAATATCCCAATTTTTCCCTGTGGAAATGGAGGCTGTGATATTAGTGGAAAGGGAAGGAGATAGAACCAAGGGAGAGATTAGGCAGAGGGAACAGTCCCAACTGGTGAGGATACAGCTGAGACTTGAATCCAGGCTAATCCCTATTTTCTAGGCCAGGGTACACTACATACAGCAGAAACCACCCTGCCTATTTTGAGCAGAAAGACATTTAATACAAGGAACTGTGTGATTTTCATAAAAAAGGAGCGGGGAGATAATTGGAAGGTTCTAAGCACAGGCGTGGATAGGCCTTGAGGATCTAGGAACGTGACTATGGTGCCAGAGCTGCCACAAGTAACAAGAAGGGGAACCCACATACGTTGCCTGTAGGACACTTCCCTCAGTTGCACTCCAGGAATCATATATTGGCTCTCAAGCTAAGTAGTGATTCTAGATCCACAATAGAAAAAAAAAAGTGCTGTGTCCTGCCACTGGAGGAAAAGATTGAGAGTAGGCTGGCTAAGGCTGCAACACAAAATCCAACACAGCCTCAGTGACATTCATCCGCAGAAACTACAAAAGTATGTTCTGCACCTTATTGTTGCCTTCCAAACATTGTGCAAGAGTGCTCCATAGGCCAAATGAAATGGGATCCAAAAGTTGAGCTGCAAGGGATCCGGAAAAACAGTTGTTAGCTTTCCAACCTGGCAGTACACAAAGGTCCGATCAGAAAGTGAGATGAACTGTGGATCCACCCATGATATCCTTCTTACCTTAGCTTCCCATTAGGCTTTTTCTTAATCTTAAAAGGTTTATAAAGTGAAAGGAGATCACAGTTTGTATGGAAATATGGAAGCTCTGATTCTTGTCCCTCAGCATCGTACAGACTCCAAATCCTAAGTCAAGGGGTCTGCAAGGTATTGATTTTTCACTGAACTTCATCTAGAACTAAAAGAATCTGAGCATTTTGGAGTGGGATGGGCAATTATTTTGTCCTCATCTGAAAGCTGGAGAAAAAAAAAACCTCAGAGAAGTCCAAGCCCTGGAAGTTCATGTTCTGAACTGAGTGAGTACTCAGAGGCAAAATTATCCCCCCCCATAAAATAGTTGCTATTCTAGGAGGAAGCTCCTAAAATCATATTTTCATAGGTTTTGAAAGAGTTCATGGACCACAGAGTCCAATGTGCAACCGAGCAGTCTTTTTATGCCTGGGGCAAGTTCCAAGTGCCCCTCCAATTTGCCCCCCTAATTTGCCAAGCCATAGGACAACAAGCCTGCAATTAGAGCTGTATTTTTAAATCGTCTAAGGTTTAGGTGGCACTTCTTCCCCCTATACACAGTCTTGCCAAAACGCTGTTATTTTCACAGAGGAAATACAAAGAGTGGGCTTAAAATTACAAGTCACATTCTAAGTCAGGAAAAGGAAGTGGGTTTTCTGGGGCAACCTCCAGGCTGGACTCCACATGGTAGCCCCAACCTCACAAGGCCACAAATTCTAGCACCTGGGGATAGCCGTGGCCTGCCCCTGAAATGTGAAGACTCCAGTTGCCAGTTTTTTGACTCAGATCTGTGTGGCACCTGGTTGGGCATTAGACGTGTGTGTGTGTGTGTGTGTGTGTGTGTGTGTGTGTGTGTGTGTGCGCTTTTGTTGGCTGGGTCAACGAGGAGAAAGTTTGGCCCTTGCTTCCATGTCCCTTAAATGTCAGAAATGTTCTCATTGTCTCCATGGGCGAAATGTTCTTGTCCCCTCCCCCCACCGAGGCTCCTGACATTTCATCTGTTCTGGAAATGACAGAAGACAGGTCCCTCTGGGATTCACGCGCCTCTGCTGGGATTTTCACACCATTCGCCATGTTAACATGAAGCAACAGCTGGGTTGAAGAGAGCTGATAAAAATAGCAACATCACACTGCGAGCGAGCTGCGTGGAAAAGAAGGGGAGTCAAGTAGCTAATGCAGGGTGGCACTGGTTTCTATTTTTCCCAGCCCAGAGCGGCATTTCTCAGAACACCCACCTTTCAGAAAGAGCAAAGTTTCCCTTAGTTATAAGTTTCTCTTATATCTAAGTGTTAACTAGAAGAGGGCCAGACAGCTCCTGCCCTCCTCCACCTCCTCCTCCTCCTCCTTCTCCTCCTCCTCCTCCTCCTCTTCCTCCTTTTCCTTCTCCTCCTCCTCCTCCTCCTTCCTCTCCTCCTCCTCCTCCTCCTTCCTCTCCTCCTCCTCCTCCTCCTCCTTCTCCTCCTCCCCCTCCTTGTCCTTCCTCTCCTCCTCCTCCTTGTCCTTCCTCTCCTCCTCCTCCTCTTCCTCCTCCCCACTTGTAGGCATCTGGTTGGCCTGATTGCTAGCTGGTAGATCAAGCAACCGGACACTAGCTCCTGAACAAGTGAGCCCGGCCAGCTTTAGGGACTTGATTTTCAAGGTTGCTGTGTGTTGCTGCAGAAACTTCCTGCTGTTGCCGTATCTTTCCATTCATGAAAGCGTACCTTGCAATTGAACATTCTGACATAACATAGCTGAGATTGTTGGCAGCAACGTTAACCATATTCCAGAGTTTCTTTCAGACGATGTTAAAATTTCACATCCTCGTGAATGTGTGGCACCTTCCTTTAATAACTTGAAAAAACAAGCTTCTCTCAGAACTTCATTGTTCCAATATTTCCCTAGCACACATTTACTCCTTTTAGAAGTATTGAGGTGTGTGTATATTTAGAGTCCAGGTGGACACTGGTGGGTTAGAATTTGACATCTTATAAAAAGTCAGCCATCTGAATGGATCTTAGAGAAAAGTTAGTAAAAGTCTAGTAGTTTCTTCATAAGATCATATTTCTCTCCATCTCAACCATTTGGTCATTTCACCACAAAACTCTATTTTGTCAAAAAGGGTATATTCACTAACTCTTAGCCTCAAGGTTTAAAAATAACCTTTTGCATTTCTAAGGCAAAATGTATAGAAAAGTTAAAAAGGAGAGGTGGTACAATGACTGGTTCCTTGCTTTTCTCCATCACGAAAAACGTAGTCTTACTATGTACATTTATGAGAGTACCATTTTAAATGGAGAATTAATTGGCTTAAATTTCTAGCTACTTAGACAACTGGAAATCTTTTAAAACTCCTTCTCATTAAAATGCAAAGTAATAAAGTGCAAAATGCAACGGAAAGCCAAAATGAATTCATAATTTTTTAAATGCCCACACAAAATGGGAAGTTTGTACTCTTCTTGGATGACAAGTGGTTTAGTAAGTCTCCAATTCAAATGTGGTAGTTGTTTGCAGCCTGAATTCCAGCAGTGGGGTTCCTGTTCCCCCAAGTTTTAAAAAAGCTTTATGTAATATAACACAGTGTGGTGAATTGGGATTTTACCCAAGCAATAACATCCCTGAACCCAGTACGCTCCCCTTAAATCTGGGGACTGAGATGGGACTGTGGTTCTGCCCCCCCGACCGACCCCTTAGCACAAATACACAAGATGTGAACTGGCTAAGGCCAGAGAGACAACAGCATTCACGACTCACTTCATCCTGAAGTCACACCGCCAACCTCACTGTCCCCTATGTTACAGATGAGGACAGAGATGCTCAGAGAAGTTAAGGAGCCTGTGTGTGTTGACTGCAACTAAACGGGACTTGAATTCCTGGCTCGCTGACCCCAGCATTGCCATCATAGCTGTCCCACGAGCTTGCATTGGTCACCTGAACCTTCTGGGTTTACACGGTGTCGTGTGTCTTTATGTGAATTAAAATTAATTACCACTTTTTTTTATTGACTTCTTCCCTCGACCATGTGCAACACTAAACAGAAAAAGGAAAGATCCCAGATGGGGTTCTGGAATATGATTTCTCCACCAAATGATTTTATAAACGTATCAGGCCCAACTTGTTTGGTTGGCCAGATGCTAAAATTGTATCACAGAAGTTTGGGCGGCTTCTGAGGAAATGGGGCTGCTTCCTGTTGTATTTGTCAAGTCTGCTGTGGCTTTCCTCCTTCCACCCACCAAGGCACATCTGGCCAGAGTGTGCTCTTCAGACAGACAGGCCGGGTCCAGCCGGACCAGCAGCCCGGCGGCGCTCAGGGAGTGCGGGCATGTGGGCACCCTGGTCACCCAAAGGATAAAATACTCTGAGAAGTGTGAACCAACAGCCCAGAGTACATAGATTCGGAGGCCTGCGTGGACAACAAGAGGCCGTGAGAACAAAAGAATTAGGGGAGACTGGTGGGGGGTTTGAAAAGATCAAGCGGGTCCTGGAGAGTGAGAGAGAAAGATGTGAAAAGAGAAGAAAATCACATCCGTGCAAGGAACGATCAGTGCCAATTCACTGGCCTTGAGGGACAATTGCCTCCGTGTCCAGGGATATTCTGGAAACTTCTTCAATGCCCCTGTTTTACTCAGGCCATTCTTGGATGGGGATTTAACTGAATACTATTTAACTAAAATAAGAGAAATGTACTGCCTCTTACAGCCAAACTGTGAGGAAGACAGGTGGGTACCTACCATGGGGGCAAATGGTGCCTGTCCAGACTGATAGCAACCATCCTCTGACCTGCTCTCAGCAGCTCTCTGCCTCTCATTTAAGCCTTTCTTTGTGAGGGGACTGTGTCATCTCAGACCACCCCTCCACAAGGTAAGAGATGGGGTGCTCTTCTGCTCTGCCCCACCCCAGCTTCCAGATAAGAGATGAGAGCCTCCCCTCTTCCTTAACACTCCCCACTCCTGCAATTTGGAAAGTCCTGGCAAGGTTAAGTCATGCACAAGCCCCCTGAACCAATCCCTGCAGCCAGAGGCTGGGGATACTGCGATTGGCCCAGATGTGGTTGTGTGCCCACCTCCTGGGCCAATCACTGCATTCAGGGGCAGAAGAGGTACTGTGATTGGTCCAACTCTGGCCATGTGCACATCCAGGGGGAGGAAAGACAAAGTCTTTTGCTGAGTGCAGGGTCGTCAGGGGTGGTGGGCAGATGAAAAGCGATCAGGATCTCAGGGGGAGCACACTCAGTTGCAACAAGTATATTAGATTATATACTTCACCAGGCGCAGTGGTTCACACTTGTAATGCCAGCACTTGGGAGGCTGAGACAAGAGGATCTCAGGACCCAGTGCATAGTAATTTATCAAGACCCTGTTTCAAAATAAAAATTTAAAAAATAGATCTAGGGGTGTAGCTCAGAAGTAGAAGGCCTGTGGATTCAATCCCTAGTATCTCTCTCTCTCTCTCTCTCTCACACACACACACACACACGTATATACATTATAGAATTCATTTGCTTTGCTTTGAATTGCAATATTGAATTTCATTTGAAATTTCAAATAATATTGAAGGATACACAGTGTTTACATTTATTGAAATGAAGCATGGATTTAAAATGTCTGCGAAACAGCATTATAAGGGAGAGCTCCTCCATCTATCTTGCCAGTAGCAGAATCCACTCCTGCTTGGACAGAGGCTGGCTTCATCTCTTGGGTTCTCTGTGGGATGAATAGAAGAAATGGTCCAACATGGTCGGCCACATTCCGAGTGGGTGAAGGAGAGGGCAGTGTGTGCTGATGGACTGAGCTCATGCCACGTATCAAGCATGTCACGTGCGCTTTCTCAAAGTGACCCCACTCCATCCTTCCGGCATTTGGCCATTTGTCATAGATGCACCAGCCGTAAGACGGGCACCTTGGCAACTTGCTTAAACTCCCAGACGCCGCCCAGTTTGCCACTGGGGAGAGCAGTGCGTCGCGTCTGCCTCCAAGTGTAGAAATGAATGAGATGGTGTTGGCAAAGCCGAGAGTGACGAAGACTCTTTTCTGTTTGAACCCTTCTTGGGCTACTGGAAAGAGGTCTTTCAGATCAGTGTCCACTGGAACTTGGTCCTGCCGCAGCCTTGAAAATGACCAGCCTGTTTCCACTTCCTGCCTAGAGCCAGCTCTCAGCAGAAAGAGCCGGGGGTGAGCGGAGGACTGGGTGACCACAGGCGAGACACCGCTGGAGCCACGTCAGTCACCCACACTGTGAAATCGAGGTGACAGTGTTCACCTGCAAGGGTTCAAGTGGGGACCAAGGGATGACGGTGCAAAGTTTTTGGAGCTGGGCAGGACGGGCACCAAAGATGTACCGGAGACGTGCAGCCAGTGTCACAAACGGAGCACAAACATCTGCCAATTTATTTTTATTTTACTTATTTATTTATTTATACCCTGAGCTCGGAGGCCCGGCTTTGCTCAGCTCTCTGGATGCCAGCCAAGCTAAATTAACACTCTTATCTCCTGGCCCCTGCAGCTGGCAGCTTCCCTGCCGGTCCTTGCAGCATCCTCTTTAGGCTCAGCCTGTGTGCTGGGAAGCCATCTGGGGCCATCCGCGCTGTCCTCTGCCTTGGGCTCCTTCACCTGCTTGCAGGTGAGACCCCTCCCCTGGGCTCTATCTGTAGGGCCAGCTGAGCTCATGCATTTATTTATTTATTTTATTTGGTGCATTGTAATTTTACACCATATTAGGGTACAGAGTGTCACACAAATGCGCGCACACAGCTCTTGGTGCCCTCCCTACCCGGTCCCTCCCGCTCCCTGCACACGGAACTCGAGAATCTCATACTAAGCGAGTACAGCCAGTCCCAAAAAGTGAATAGATGTATATTTTCTCTTATATGTGGAAGCTAGAGAAATATTCGGAAATAAGGACAACATCAGATGGATGAGAGACTCCGGGGGAGCGGCTGAGGGGGATCAGGGACGGGAGACGAAGTTATAAAGGTCCCGATAGTTGAAATAATGCTATGAATGTATACAAAACTACCAATTCCAGTATCAGAGCTCATGCTTTTAAACAGGCAGAGGAAGGTCGATGGGTGGCCCCAAGCCCTGCGCACAGTGGCAGCACGAAACGTCTTGCTGTTGGAGGGGTCGGGCACAAATATTTGAACCTTAATTTTGCCAGAGCAGACTCAGCTAGATGTATTTGGCCCATTTAGCAATCTCACCTGGGCCATGGGACTCTGCCCTTAGGTTTTCTTAGGTCGGGTTTCTCAAACTGAAAAGTGTGTGAGGATCCAGTATGGACCTAGTTAATTGCAGGTTCTGGTCGCAGAAGTCTGGGGTAGGGCGGGGGTTACAAAGTTCTAGCAAGCTCGCAGGTGACGCCCCTGATCTGGCTGATGACCTTTCCAAAGAGCCTGGCGTGGAGGCACTCTTTAGAAAACCATCATCGTGGGTTTTGCTACACATCATCTTTTTTTTTTTTTGGTTATTATTTAGCCTCTGTTGACTTTAAACTTTACTTTTCAATTTTCAAATTTTTCTATCACTTTTCTCTAAACTGGCCTTAATGTTTTTCCTTAAACATATGTATATTGCCATTAAATCTCAGCTTTCATGAGTGATTTTTGTTTTAACACAACTTCAACTGAACACATAACCATTAAAACAGGAAATATATATTTATGATATTTTTCTGCCAACTGTGTGGCATCATCGTGTTATGAGATATGTTGGTTTCAGGGATTCTAGGGGAAAACATAGCCTGGATCACTCAGATCTTGTTTGGGGACTCCGTGTGTGTGTGTGTGTGTGTGTGTGTGTTACTGGGGACTGAATCCGGGGACATTCTATCTCCAAGCACCCCCAGCCCTATTTTATTTTTTATTTTGAAACAGGGTCTTGCTAACTTGCTGAGGTTGGCCTCAAACCTTCAATCCTCCTGTCTCAGCCTCCCAAGTACTGGGATTACAGGCGTGTGTCACCACACTCATCTGTTTTTTGGACTCTTTAATTTCAGCAGTTGATGCTTCTGCAGGAGACCTGGGGATTATGGATGGGAATTGGGTGATTTTTGGACAATGTGTTAACTGCTGCACAGAGTACCTTCCTGTGCCCAGCAGGCTGTCAGGAAGCAGAGCCCTTTTGTCAAAAGCCAGAGCAGCTAAAAAAGGTGGCAGGCAGCCATAGATGCTCCTCCAAAGCTGTATCCAAACTGCTTTTTTTGCTTAGCCACTATTTTGTGAAAATCTTTGCAGCAACCAGAGAATAAGGGAAGAAAAAAAAACCCTCCAAATTCCCTGTTGACTCTGAGGTGCTTGTTTACAAAGTAAAACGTCCCTGGTGCATCATTTCATTTATAATTAAATCTAATAATAAGCCATTGTGGCTAAATTAATTTTGAGCTAATTCCATGGGAACTCCGTGTCCTGTATCGCTTCTGAACAAAAGCGCCTGGTGTCGTGCAGTGTGACTCACGCTGAGGCCAGGCCTCCAGGGATGAGCTCCAGGAGGTTGATAAATAAATACTACGTTAAGAGAGCTAATGATCAGGACCCCTGGGGGCCAGAGACACCTGCATGATGGGTTCTGGGAGCTCTGTCGGCTGTGTGTGGGTCGCCTGCCAAACACTAGCATTCTGCTAGGAGCACCAGCCCCTGCGTAGCCCTGGATGGAGGCAAAGTTTTCCACTAGAACCTGGTCTACCCTGACCACAGTCTGGAGGCACCAGCATCCTGGTCACAGGTATTTCTGCACGGGTTCTTATTGCTATGAACACTTTAATGAGCCAGTCACCTTCACAAATAGGATCCTATCTCATGTCCAGCATGAGAGGTCTGCACAGGTCTCTCTTTTTTTTTTTTTTTGACACTGCGGATTGAACCCAGGGGCATTCTACGTCTGCGTTGTACCCCCAGCCCTTTTTATTTTGTATTTTGAAACAAGGGCTCACTACGTTGCTGAGGGTCTCGCTAAGTTGCTGAAGCTGGCCTCGAATTTGCGATCTTCCTGTCTCAGCCTCCCAAGTACTGGGATTATAGGTGTGTGCCACCATGCCCGGCTGGGTTTCTCCTTTTTATGTATGTAAAAATACTGGAGCCATCCCAGGTGGTCGCCATATAAGAAGGAAGGTTCAGAGCTGGAATTTCCACCCAGGCTCAGAGCGTCCAGTCATTCTATCCTTTCATGGGGTGGTGGCCATGGAAGAGCCACCATCCGGGTAAGTCCCACGAGTGTTCCAGTAAGCATCTCTGAGGTTTCTCTGGAAGCGTCTTCCTTTGAAGTTCAGATTTAATTCTGGTTTCTAATATGGCTGATGCCAATCTCTCACACTTGAATGTGAGTGATTCTGGGAACTGACGTTGGACTCTCTGCTTGGGAGCGAGGGGGGCCCAGGGAACCCCAAAACTGAAACACCTCACAAAGGGGAGACTGAGATGCCAAGGCCACGCTTGGTGGGATTCCTTCATCCTTGGAAGAAATGGCCACACTTGGTGTTTCTTCCTCCACAGGCTCGTCTTTTCTCAGATGGCCGTGTCTGTGCCTTCGATGCACTTGTGTAATGAAACATCTTCCTGATTTGCCTGTAAATTTCTCTTGAGTTGTGTCTATTGTTCATTCGGTCCGGTGTAGGACGATGGCATCCGGTAGAAGACATGGGTCACCATGCCATGAAAGGACAAACCCAGGCCCAGCCCATGGTCTCCAAAATGAAGGCCGCAGTGCTATGAGTCTGAATTCGCAGCACTGAGCACCTGCCTGCAGGCGATGTCGGCAGCAGGGGAGCAGAATGCTTTCCTGGTTGTGCAACCGGTTTAGATTATGGAGATGACCTTTGAAAGAATCCAGAGTGGGTCCTTTCTAAGAGTTCTGAAGGGATGCGTTTTAATCAGGATTCTTTTTGTGAAAAAAGATTCAGTTGATGATATCGCTCCTGTGTTTCCTGTTTTGCGGACACCATGTCTCCTGAATATTCCTGGCCTCTCCAACCCGGACAGGTTATGTCTGAAGGCAAGGACAGAGCCATTGGTTGGAGATGTTGGAGTCCTGGGGAACGGACACTGGGGCGATTTCCCCGTGTCAGGGCCTGAGGAGTGTGACATTTATGTTCCCAAGTAGGTTGTCATTTCCAACTGAATAGCCCGGGCACTTACCCAGCCTTCACTTCGGCCCCAACTGGTATTAAGTGCAACCAACCAACATCCCCCCCCTTTTTTTTTTTTTGCGGTACTGGGGATTGAACCCAGGGGCATTCTACCTCTGAGCTACACCGCCAGCCCTGTTTTTTATTCTTTCTTTTGAAACAGGGTCTCACTAAGTTGCGGAGGCCTCACTAAGTAGCTGAGGCTGGCTGCGAACCTGTGATCCTCCTGTCTCAGCTTCCCAAGTACTGGGATTACAAGCGAGTGCCACCACACCCCGCAACCAATGTCCCTTTGAAAAGCTCCTATGACAACCTGAATCGATGCGCTGTTTTGTTCCCAAGCCAGGGAAGTGGGTGGCATCAGTAAGGAGGGCAGACCCGGGCCGGGGGTGAATTTAAAAGTTAAACAGAGGGGCAGGAGGAGGGACCACTAGCCTGGCTGATAAATGCACCCCTAAGGGTGAGCAATAGCAAGAAGGGCGCCCTGGAATATTTGTTTCTCTGCTTGTCACGTTTCTTCTGTCACCTGGTGCCTCTCATCTGCCCTTCCCAACAGGCTACAGGGCAGTGAGAATTGCTGCCCAGAAGAGGCGACCTTTAAATAGAAATACCACCCTTGCAGACAGGAGGCCCACAGGTGAAAGGTCACCGTGCAGATCCGCAGAGAGCTGGCCACCCTGCCCACCTCGAGCCGTTCCTTCCGCGCTCAGCCCGAGACGCCCTGCCCTCTGCCCCGGCGCAGAGCGATGGCAGGTGCCCTCTGAGGTCCACATCCGAAAGTCGAGTTCTTCCTCTACTGTCAGCAGAATGTGGTTTCGTAGCAGTGTTGCACTCCTGATAATGGCGGGGAGAGGGCTGCGGTCCATTGTTGGACAACTTTACCACTGGCCAATCAAGCACCGCGGTCACAATGCTCCTGCCCTCCATTTATTTATTCATTCATTTATTTATTTATTATCTACTTATTTATTTATTTGGGGTACTGGGGATTGAACTCGGGAGCATTCTCCCTCTGCGCTACACCCCCAGCCCTTCTTACTTTTTATTTTGAAACAGGATCTCACTAAGTGGCTGAGGCTAGCCTCAACTCTGCGATTCTCTGCCTCCCAAGTACTGGGATTATAGGCGTGTGCCACCACAACTGGCTCTGTTTTTTTTTTTTTTCTTGTGATACTGGAGATTGAACCCAGGGGCATTCTACCTCTGAGCTACACCCCCAGCCCTATTTTCTATTCTTTATCTTTATTTTTATTTTTATTTATTTATTTATTTATTTTTTTGCGGTACCGGGGATTGAACCCAGGGGCATTCTACCTCTGCGCTACACCCCCGGCCCTATTTTTTTATACTTTATTTTGAAACCGGGTCTCACGAAGTTGCGGAGGGCCTCACTAGGTAGAGAGAGAGAGAGAGAGGGAGAGAAGAGAGAGAGAGAGAGAGAGAGAGAGCTGAGGCTGGCCGCGAACCCGGATCCTCCAGTCTCCGCCTCCCAAAGTACTGGGATTACAAGCGTGCGCCACCACGCCCGGCCTATTCTTTATTTTGAAAGAGGGTCTCACTATGTTGCAGAGGCCTCACTAAGTAGATGAGTCTGGCCGCTAACCTGTGATCCTCCTTTCTCAGCCTCTCAAGTCCTAGGATTACAAGTGTGCGCCACCATGCCCGGCTCTTATATTCTTTTAAGAGACTCCCTTCTTCCTAATTTAGCCCCATTTGGTTTCTGTGGCTTGCTACTCAAAACTGTCACAAAGAGCTTTTATCTCTCCAACCTGAGAGCAAGCACATCACGATTCCTGTCTTTTCTTTCTCTTGTTTTCCTTGCAGACCTGCACGCAGCCTCTACACATGGAAAGGGAGAGGGAGTCACTTGAATTTCTGAATGAGTCTTTTAAAACCTGTAGGAATAATAATACTCTTTAAGATGCCAACGCTTTGGTTTGTCAATAAATACACTGAAGGGGAGAGGGAGAGAAGGAGGACAAGCCAGTCTCTTGGAGAAGCCCGTGCACACACCGCGGCGCCAGACCACAGAGGGAACCTCAGCAGATGCGTACTGGGCCATCTACCAGAGCTCTCCACATTGAAGGGTGGCCCAGCCAATGTGTCTGCCACAAAGGGAACATAGATACATTCCTGGGAACAGGCTGGGAAGCCTTAGCAATGAAATAAAGAGGACACAGAAGCACCTGCTCAGATCTGGCTACCGGAGAGGCCACAGGTAGAGGTGCACTAGAGCAGGTACTAATGTCCTGGGGCCAGTGAGCATTGATGATCTTGGTCACAGCCATATCGTGCCTCCCAACCCGTAATGCATCCTACTCAGTACCTGGAAAGAAATCCACAATGGATTCATGTTTTACCCAAAGGACACTAAAAAGAATATGGTAGTGACCAAATGAGAACCTAATGAACTTCAAATGGGAAAAGAGACGCCGGTTGCTTGTCTGCATGGCTCTGCAAGCCTCGGATTCTCCTTACGCCTGGAAGTTACCCCAGCTGTGATACGTGCTTGGTTATGGGGGATGGGGAGCTTGGGAATTAAAAACCATCCATCTTCCAACTCAGCTTTCTTTTTCCTTAAGAATTCCAGGCTTGGAGCTGGGCGTGGTGGTACATGTCTATAATCCCAGCACTTGGGAGGCTGAGACAGGAGGATCGCGGGTTCAAGGACAGCCTCAGCAACTTAGTAAGACCCTTGGCAACTTAGTGATACCCTGTTTCAGAAACAAAAACAACAACAACAAAAATAAAATAAAAAAGAGCTGGGGGTATAACTCAGAGGTAGAATGCTCCTGGGTTCAATCCCCAGTACCAAAAAAAAAAAAAATTCTAAACGTGGGGGATGGGGGGGTAGTTCAGTTGTAAAGTGCTCAGTTAGCATGCATAAGACCCTGGATTCAATTCCCAGTGTGTGTGCGCGCATACACACACACACACATACACACACACACACACACACACCCAGGCTTTCTGAACTAGTGGTTACATCTCCAAATTTATTGGCAAGAAATATATGTCTGCAAATTTGCCTTGAAAAGTGATGCCTACCAAGAAAACAAAAAACAGGACTTTTATTCTGGAAAATTCTCTGCTCCTGGGAAGAAGAGCACTGCAGTGAATGAAAAAGAGGCGAAGCAAAACCAAAGCAATCGATCCATCTCCATCCATCCGCCTTGGGGCTTCGCTCTCCGCCTTGGGAAGCTCAGACGCAGAGGTTGTCAAGAGCCCGCCCAGGAAGTTCCCCAAAAGACCAGCGTGCCCGGGTCCTCAAGGCTGGCCCCCGAGTCACAGTCCTGCCACTGCAGGGGTCCTCCTCTTGCCCTTCAGCCTCATGGTATTCTAGAAGCATCTCCTCTGAGCAAGTATGAATGAATGGATTGACACCATTCTGCCTCGTGTGTGTGTGTGTGTGTGGGGGGGAATACTGGGGATGGAACCCAGGAACATTCTACCTCCGGGTTACACCCCCAGCCCTTTTTATTTTCTTGTTTTGAAACAGGGTCTTGCCAGGTTGCTGAGAGTCTCACTACACTGCTGAGGCTGGCCTCAAACCTCCTGTCCTCCTGTCTCAGCCTCCCAAGTACTGGGTTACAGGCGTGCATCACCACGCCCAACTACTTTTTGTTTTAACAATATGTTTCCTCAGATTCCTCAGTACCTGGGATGATGATGCCTGCCTCTCCCCCAGATATATTTGCTGCTGGGTGCCCTCTCCCCTTGAGGACAGACACCCTGCCCGTTGCAAACTTGAGGCAGGATTTTGACATGTTTTGGGCACTCTCAGCGTGCCCCGGGAAGCCTGAATTTATGCCACACTTAAGGCACTCTTCACATGTGGCCCCAGTCTTCCTTTGCAGTGGACAATTGGCTTGTCTCCAAAAATGTGTGTCACACACACACACACACACACACACACACACACACACTTTCATAGCACTGTGCCCTTGGCCCCTTTGTCTCCTCAAGTCAGAACCCATTAGCCTTCCGCCCCTCCACCCGCACTGCTGCAAGAGCCAGGGCTCCTGGAGGCCTCGGTAGAGGTTGCAAAGGAAGGCCTGAGGCCCAGGCAGCGTGCCGCGGGTTGGAGGCCCTGCAAGCAGCCCCCGACAGGGCGACGCTTGGAGCCGAGCGTGAGAGCGAAGCCAACGCTGCAGTGGACCCCTCAAGAAGGAGGAGGTGCCAGCAGCCTGGGTCGCCTGCCAAGCGGAGCTGAGGGCCACATGCAAAACCTGCCGAGAGAGGCCATGTGGGCTGCAGCCAGCAAAGCCATAGGGCAGGGCTGCCCAAGCGCTCGGGAACCCACATCCTGCCACAGTGTGCCCCAGATGCCAGGCCTGGAGCTCCAGGGCTTACTGTTTGTCCTGCTGGTTTTTAGTCTTGCTTTGGTCCAATCTCTTCTTCTTATTTCCCTGTTCCTTCCTTGTGGACTGGGAATGTTGATTCTGTGCCTGTGCCGCTCGTGTATATTAAAAGTCTGAATCTTGGTTTTTAATTCTTACGGGGACTCAGAGTTGAGTTTGTTCTGAGTCTCAGAGGAGACTTTGGACTTGGACTTTTGAGCAGTGCTGGAACTGTTAAGATCTGGGGGACTTTGGGAGGTGAAATGAATGCCTTTTGCACTGTGAGATGGACACGAGCCTTTGGGGAGCCTGGATGGAGTGCTGCCGTCTGGATGTGGCGGTGTGTTACAGCCTTGGTTCTCAGCTTGGCATTGCTGGGAGGTGGTGGAGACTTTAAGAGGTGGAGCTTAGTGGCTGACCTGCCCTTGAAGGGGAGAATGGGACCCCAGCTCCTTCCTCTCCCTCTCTCTTTGCTCCCTGGCCATAAGGTGAGCCGCTTTGCTCTAACAGGCACTCTCTCCATGATGTGCTGCCTCGCCACAGGCCCACACCAACGGAGCCAGCCAAGCACAGGCGAAACCTACAAAACCAGAAGCCCAAATGAACCTATGGTCTTTATAAGTTCATTATCTTGGGTATTTGTTATAGTGATGGTAAGCTGACTAACACACCAACCACCCCGATTCCCTGCAGGCCACCGTAAATGTCCTGGACTGTCCTAATGACTGGGCTCCATGGGCTGGAGAAGCCACTCCACAAAGCACTCACACCAGGAAATATTCATGGTGAAGTCCAAGAAACCACTGTGAGCTGAGGATGAAGCAGTGTATCTAAAATGGGATCGTGGCCGGGCGTGGTGGCGCACGCTTGTAATCCCAGTACTTTGGGAGGCGGAGACCGGAGGATCCGGGTTCGTGGCCAGCCTCAGCTCTCTCACTCTCTTTCTCCCTATCTCTCTCTCTCTCTCTCTCTCTCTCTCTCTCTCTCTCTCTCCTTAGTGAGGCCCTCCGCAACTTCGTGAGACCCGGTTTCAAAATAAAAGTATAAAAAATAGGGCCGGGGGTGTAGCGCGGAGGTAGAACGCCGCTGCGTTCAATCCCCAGTACCGCAAAAATAAATAAATAAATAAATAAATAAATAAAATAAAATGGGATCATGACCTGGGCATGGTGGTGCACACTTGTCATCCCAGTACTTGGGAGGCTGAGACAGGAGGATCGCAGGTTCAAAGCCAGCTTCAGCAACTTAGTGAGGCCCTTAGCAATCTAGTGAGACCCTGTTTCCAAATAAGAAATAAAATGGGGCTGGGGGTGTAGCTTGGAGGTAGAATGCCTCCAGGTTTAATCATCAGTACCAAAAAAAATACATACATACATACATACATAAACAAAGTGGGACTGTGAGACAGTGTGGCTTGGACACTGACCATATGTGTGACAGTGATGGCTCACCTAACCTGCCTGGGCCTCTGCTTCCTCATCTGTGAGCTGATGAGGCTGGCTGGCTGGATCTAGTCCACCATGTTCCAAGATGGCACCCTCCTATGGCTTTGGGAAGGAGGCCTCAGTTCCTTGCTACATAAGCCTCTCCGTGGGGCTGCCCGAGTTTGCTCACTAAGATGGCCATCTTAAAGGCTGACTGTCACAGAGCTCCCAATCCAAATTTAATTAGGTTAACCTGCATTATCAAGAAATCTGAGCTGGGTGCAGTGGTCCACACCAACAATCTCAGTGCTTGGGAAGCTGAGACAGGAAGATCGCAGGTTCTAGGACAGCCTTGGCAATGTAGGAAGATTCTCAGCAACTTAGCAAGACCCTGTTTCAAACAACAACAACAAAAACAAAAATAAAATAAAAAGGGATGGGGGTATAGATTGGAAGTAGAATGCCCCTGGGTTCAATCTCCAGTAAAACATACATACATGTGTGCACACATGTACACACACACACACACACACATACACACTAAAAATAAATAAATCAATCTATTTGGGGGTTTCTTAGGATTCCCTGCCCTGATGCTGCTCAGGAGGGGCGAATCCTATGAGGCTGGGTACTAGAGAAGTCCTTGCTTGAGTTAGAGCATTGCCGGATGCAGAAATAACAGTCAGCTGGAGCCCTTCAAGAAAGGAGCTTGAGCGTCTAAGACCTTGGACGTCCAATGTAGGAGGGTCCAGTGGGAACCAAGGTTGGAGCCAAATGCAAGAATAGATGATATTTTTATGTTATGTTATGTTATGTTATGTTATTTATTTATTTATTTATTTGCGGTACTGGGGATTGAACCCAGGGGCACTCTACCTCTGAGCTACACCCCCAGCCCTATTTTTTGTTCTTTATTTTGAAACAGGGTCTCACTAAGTTGCAGAGGGCCTCACTAAGTAGCTGAGGCTGGCCACGAACCTGCGATCCTCCTGTCTCAGCCTCCCAAGTACTGGGATTACAAGCGTGCGCCACCACACTCAGCTAAGAATATATGATTTTTTTTTTTTTTTTTGCGGTACCGGGGATTGAACCCAGGGGCGTTTTACCTCCGAGCTACACCCCCGGCCCTATTTTTTTATGCTTTATTTTGAAACTGGGTCTCACAAAGTTGCGGAGGGCCTCACTAAGTAGCTGAGGCTGGCCGTGAACCTGGATCCTCCGGTCTCCGCCTCCCAAGTACTGGGATAACAAGCATGCACTACCACGCCCAGCCCCAGAATATATGATATTTTTAAAGGAGGGAATGAGCCCTTCTTAGTTGTCACTGAAGTAAGTGTGTTCATATTAATACCTCAAATCATATCCTATGCTTTCTGTCTTCACACCTCCTTATTGGTGATGTCCCCCCATGCAGCCACAGTTTCCATTGCCGTCACAAAGGAATAGCTAGAAGGAAGGAGAAAGGCAGACTGGAGCACTGCCATGACACTCAGCTGCAGACCCCCAAACAACACAGGGAACAGGACTGAAAGCCGAGCTTTCAACCCAAGACCCAGACCCTGGGGGGAGGATGAGTTGCCTGAACCCAAAGAGACTTCTTAAAAATATGAAAGTTTTGGAAGCGGAGTATGGAATTCACATCATAGAACAGGGAAGGGTGCACAACATGAACTAAGAGGAGGTCCCTGTCCCGCAGGAAGGAGAACAGCCCTTCTTGGGCTGGGATATGGGGGCAGGAACAGAGAAAGGAGACATTTTCAGTGTAGGAGGTTATGAGATTACATTATTCTTAGGGTACAAGGAGAGATTATGGGTATTTCAGATGGTCCAGGAAAGGATTCCAAAGCTTGTCTCTTTCTCTTTCTTTCTTTCTTTCTTTCTTTCTTTCTTTCTTTCTTTCTTTCTTTCTTTCTTCTTTCTTTCTTTCTTTCTTTCTTTCTTTCTTTCTTTCTTTCTTCCTTCTTTCCTTCCTTCCTTCCTTCCTTCCTTCCTTCCTTCCTTCCTTCCTTCTTTCTTCCCTTCCTTCCTTCCTTCCTTCCTTCTTTCTTTCTCTCTCTCTCTTTCTCTCTCTCTTTCTTTCTCTTTCTCTCTCCCTTCCTTGTTTCCTTCCTTCCTTGTTTCCTTCCTTCCTTTCTTCCTTCCTTCTTTCCTTCCTTCCTTCCTTCCTTCCTTCCTTCCTTCTTCCTTTGTTTCTTTCTCTTCTTTCTTCTTTCTTGGATTGAACCCAGGTGCATTCTACCTCCAAGCTACACTTCCAGCCCTTTTTATTTTTTTATATTGAAACAGGGTCTTGCTAAATTGCTGGGGGTCTTGCTAAGTTGCTGAGGCTAGTCTTGACCCTGTGATCCTCCTGTCTCTGCTTCCCAAGTACTGGGATTACAGGAGTGCACCACCACACCCAGCTTGTCTCTACTTTCTGATTAGAATTCCAGGCAGAATCTGCCTTGCAAGGTGACCTACACCCACGTCTAAAGGAGAAATAGTGGCTTATTTAGACAGAGAGGGAGTCTGAGATACCTATGGTCAGATCCCTTGGGTTTGTGTGGGGCTTGGGTGAGACCTAGAACTTTCTGTGGGCTGCAGTGGGTAGCAGTAGCACTGAGAGAGCTGGGGAGAGGAAGAGGCCAAGAGAGGACCATGGTGGCAGATGACGCTGACCTCCAGACACCAGTAGGGTGACCCCAAGGTCCTCCCACAGAGTCCTGACCTGAAACTGGAGGACAGAGAGCAGACCACGAGTGTCCACGTTGCCACTGATCTTTGGGGGGAACAAGAGGACTTGAGAGAGGAGGGGACTCTAAAAGGGACTTTAACACTTTGATCAACTAAATTAAATCCTCAATTGCCTGAGTAATTATACAAAGGAGATTAAGTTTTTAAATGAGAGAGGATTTACCCTGAAGCAGTAAGATTGGCTGCTTTTATTTGTTCATTTGTTTCATGTCCTGCGTTCAGTGGAAATAGAGCCTTCCAAGTTTGATTAAGTAGAATTTAGCATTTCAGCCATTTGGGCCACAGTGCATTTTAGTCCTAGGTCTTCACCCAGGGAGCTATGATATGAGGTGGGATGGGAGGGGTGGCAGTTATCTGACTTAAGAGATGGGGTAGCCTGACCAGTGGCTGCCATTTTATTTTTAAAAACAATGAGAAGATGAACAGCCTACTTTTTAAAAACAGGCAAAGGAGCTGGGCGTGGTGGCGTTCACTTGTAATCCCAGTACTTGGGAGGTTGAGATAGGAGTATCACAGGTTCTTAGCCAGCCTCAGCAACTTAGTGAGGCCCTCTGAAACTTAGGGAGACCCTGTTTCCAAATAAAAAAATAAAATAGGGCTTGGGGTGTAGCTCAGAGGTAGAATGCCCCTGGGTTTCACCCCCAGTGCCACCAAATAAAATAAAATAAAATAAAATAGGCAAAGGAGAGTTCAATATGCATTGCACAAAGAAGGTTTATGAACAGTCAAAAAGCACATGAAAAGGTACTCAACGTTTGTAGTCATCAGGGAAATGCCAACTAAAACTATAATGAAATATCATTTCACATCCCCTAGAATGGCTAAAACAAAATACAATGAATGTTGGCAAGTATGGGGAGCAACTGGAGTGTGGAATGGAGAAAATGAAATGTGGATTCATTGGAGGTAAAGAACGGTTGACTCAGAAATTCCACTCTTAGTTATCAACCCAGAAGAAACGAAAACGTGGCCTCCTGGAGACTTGTACGAGGATGTTGATAATTGTCATACCCCTAACAGTCAAACACTGAGAGCTACCCAAATGCTTTTCAACACAACAGATAAGCAAACTGTAGTGTACCCAGTCAATGGAATAATATTCAGAAATACAAAAAAAACAACAAATATTATATCCACAACATGTATGCATCTCAAAAAAATTACACTGAGTGAAAGAAGCCAGACTCAAAAAGGTATATATTGTATAACTCCATTGCTATGGATTTCTTAGAACAAACAAAATTGATCTATATGGATCCAAGTCAAAAAACGTGGTTGGCCGGGCATGGTGGCGCACGCTTGTAATCCCAGTACTTTGGGAGGCGGAGACCGGAGGATCTGGGATCGCGGCCAGCCTCATCTCTCTCTCTCAATCTCTCTCTCTCTCTCTCTCTCTCTCTCTACTTAGTGAGGCCCTCCGTAAATTTGTGAGACCCTGTTTCAAAATAAAGTATAAAAAATAGGGCTGGGATGTAGTGTGGAGGTAGAACGCCCCCGGGTTCAATCCCCGGTACCACACACACACACAAAAAGTGGTTGGACAAGCAGGAGCTTGCTGGAGTGATGGCTGTATTCTAGGTCTTGTTTGCAATGGTTGTTACATCAGCACATACATTTGTCAAACCTCATCAGACTGAATCCTGAAAAGCTGTGCATTTTATCACATGTGAATTATGCTTTAATTTAGGTGGGGGCACTGGGGATTGAAGCCGGGGCATTCTACCTCTGAGCTACACCCCCAGCCCTTTTTATTTTGTAACAGGGTCTTGCTAAGCTGCTGAGGGTCTTACTAAGTTGCCGAGGCTGACCTCAAACCTGCGATCCTCCTGTCTCAGCCTCCCAAGTATTGTGGTTATAGGCATGTACCACTGCACCCAGCTAAATTAGACTTTAATTTTAAAAATGAATACTAAGACTTCTTCTTAGTGTTTTGGCTCAAGTTTTTTACAACAGATCAGCCTGGCAAATTGAAACACACAAGCCCCAGAAAGTTCTGTGTCTTTGTGGGCAATCTCCCTGAGTCCCTGGATCCATTCCAAGGGTACACACATTCTCTTATGCACACAATGACACTTGCAGAGTGTGAGCACATGCACACACACACTCTCCTTCACACCCAGAGATGACCCCCCTCATGTGTCCCGCCTCACATGCAGCCTGCAGGAACACCCTCCACTCTGCCCACCCTGCCCACACCCTGGTCCTCCCTCCCACAGCCTCTCACTGCTCTGCAGTCATCTCCGGTAATAAACCTCAGCACACTCTAAATCATAGTTTGTGTGTGTGTGTTTTCAGCAAAATACGGATGCTTTTGAAACCACTTTCCCCTCTAAAGGCCTCCTCCTTCCGTGTTAACTCTGGGCTCAGCCGTTTCATAAATAATGCAGCTCTCTCTCTTGTCTCAATTACAAATGTGGATCTCTCCCCTCTGTTTTGAAGTATCAGCCCAGCCTCGGTTGAGTGCCTTCCTGGTTTCTCTGGCTAGCAGCCACCCGTGACTCGCCACTGGAACAAAGGGGTGGCCCTCACTTCTCTGAGGCTTGGCTTGGTGCTCAGGCACTTTGTTTCAAGTGTGTTCATTCTCCTGAATTTCTTTGGCCCAAACCAGGAGGCTGCCCAGCTGGCCCCCTCCAGCCTGTGGCTCTGTGTGGAGGTCTCTTTGTGTATACAATTCCCCCAGAGCAGTTCTTTCTGCAGGATCCGTGCATGCACCATGTCACCAGACCCAAGGGACAAACACATCCAACCCTGGTATCCAAGTCTTAGTGGTTCTGAGCTCCTGCCTGCGTTACTGTAGGAATTCTGAAACTCACACTCTCCAAATATTTACCAATGCAGCACCAGCCAGGCCTGAGGGTTTCTTCCCAGTTAGCCCAGTTGAAAGAGACATAATGAAGGTAACAGTTTAGATAATGCTATGTACATATATGAAATTATCAGTACCAATCTCAACGATGTGTACGGGGAAGGAGAGGGAGTGGAGAAAGATTGAGAGGGAAATGCACCAAGTGTGTGTGTATGTATGTTCCTATCATTCTGTGCATCATTATGATGTATAATTACGATGCACCAATAATAGTATAAAAAGAAGAAAGCCAATAAGGCCAGGCCCTGCCTCTGCAGCTGTGTCCCCCTTGCCAGCTCTGCTGATGGCGTGGTGGGGTTGGGGCTGCCTGGCGCTGGAGGCCAGGCCCTTCCTGTCCTTCCTGCAGATGCTCCTCTGGGTCCCATTTGGGAAGCAAATAGCATCATTGGTCCATCTGCAGAACACACGCTCAGGCTCTGCCCTGCTAGTGACAGCGACCGTCCTGGAGTTCAGCCCATGTCCTTGAAATTCCTGCCCCTGTGTGGTTCACCCAAGGTTCACAGCTCCTTGGTGAGGGGTGCCCCCTTCCCCGGGCTGGTCCCCTCTGTAGCAAGGCCCCACTCATGAGAAGAAGTTGGCCTGAAGGGGGGTGAGCCCCCGCCACCAAGGTCACAGCTCAGGCTGCTGACCAGTGGATGAGCCCCCAAGAAGCCAGCCCTGTGAGGTGGCACCCTTGCAGGGTCCTGCTGCAGTGCTCCTCGCCACGGGGCTGGTAGGCGAGATGGCAGGCCAGGGTCTGCGGAGGAGCGACGCCAGAGGACACCTTGCTGCTCCTGTAGGGGGGTGGTAACGGCCAGGGGACCAATGTAGCAGCTCCTTGGGGGAGACAAGAGGCTCTGGGGAGAAGGGGGTGATGCCTCCCTGGGTCCAACCATGGGCCCAGGTGATCTTGATTGCTCTGAGAAAGCTAATTCTCCATATCCGAGGGGACTGGTCCCAAGACCCCCAAGGATATTGAAGTCCACGGATGCTCAAGTCCCTTATATAAGATGGCATAATCTTTGCATATAACCAATGCACATCCTCCTGTATACTTTAAGCCATCTCTAAATTACTTATAATTCCTAATACAATGTAAATGCTATATAAATAGTGTTTATGCTGTATTGCCAGGGACTAATGACAAGAAAAAGAGTCTGTACATGTTCAGCACATTTTTTTTCTGAGGCAAAAAGAAGATGAACTTCCTCCATCCTATAGAGTTCTTTTATGCACAATGTTCAACATATATTAAATATATATATATATATATTTTTTTTTTTTTTGCTGTACTGGGGATTGAACCCAGGGGCATTTTACCCTGAGCTACACCCCCAGCCCTATTTTTAATTTTTTATTTTGAAACAAACAGGATCTCGCTAAGTTGTAGAGGGCCTCACTAAGTATCTGAGGCTGGCCGCGAACTTGCAATCCTCCTGTCTCAGCCTCCCATGTACTGGGATTACAAGTGTGCGCCCCCACGCCCGGCTATTAAATATTTTTGAGACATGTGAAGAGGTAGAAAAATGTGACCAAAATTCTTTTCTAAATAGACTATAGAAGTGATCAATGACTTTAGATGCTAGGATTAGCAGTTAAAGACTTTAACTATGAAAAATATATTCAATAAAATACAGGAAAAAATGACCAAAATGGATTTTTAAAAAACCTAGAGAATTTAACAGAAACTTGAAATCTATAAAATAGCTTAAAGGACATTCTAGAATTTTAAACTTTGGGATCTGAAATCAAAAACTCTTAGATGGATTTAATAGCAGCTGGATAAAGCAAAAGACTGAATGAATGAACTCAAAAACCAATAGAAAAAATTTTAAACTTAAGTCTAGAAAGAAGAGATTGGGAAGAATAAAACAGGGTATGAAAGACACATTGGGAACCATCAGATATTTAGCACAACACAGTGGGAAGCCCAGAAGGCCATATGTATATGTATATGTATATGTATATGTATATGTATATGTATGTGTATGTGTATTTTTTAAAGAAGTGCTGGAGCCGGGCGTGGTGGCGCACGCTTGTAATCCCAGTACTTTGGGAGGCGGAGACCAGAGGATCCGGGTTCGCGGCCAGCCTCAGCTCTCTCTCTCTCCTTAGTGAGGCCCTCTGCAACTTCGTGAGACCCAGTTTTAAAATAAAGTATAAAAAATAGGGCCGGGGGTGTAGCGCGGAGGTAGAACGCCCCTGTGTTCAATCCCCGGTACCGCAAAAAGGAAAGAAAAGAAGAAAAGAAAAAAGAAAAGAAAAGAAAAGGAAAGGAAAGGAAAGAAAAGAAAAGAAAAGAAAAGAAAGAAGTGCTGGGAATTGAACCCAGGGCCTCACACATACTAGGCAAGTGCTCTACCACTGAGCTACACCAACCCCTAAGCCCAAGAAAAGATATTTGAAGAGACAGTGGCTGAGAATTTTCTGAAACCAATAAAAAAATTCATTAACAAAGCTCCGCAAACTCCAAGCCAGGATAAATACAAAGAAAACCATACCTGGGTACGTCCTCGTCATATTGCTAAAAACCCAAAATAAAATCTTATAAATTATTTATAAGTAAAGGACACAGTCTCTGCAAAAGAGCAACTCTAAGATATACAGCTGATGCTTCCACTGAAGCTCTACCCGGTGGGTAGGATAATGACCTCGTGAGGATGCTCAGTCTCTAATCCCTGGAGCCTGTGAACACAGTACCTTTGGTGATAAAAGGGGCATCACAGACGTGATGAAATCTTTAGATAAAGAGATTCTCTTGGACTCTTCAGGTGGCTCGATGTCATCACAAGGGCCCTTATAAGAGGGAGGCAGGAGGGTTGGAGTCAGAAAAGGAGACGATGAAGGAAACTGAGGTCCGAGTGATGCACTCGCTGGGAATGGCCAGGAGCCAAGGAATGAGGGCAGCCTCTCGAAGCTCAAAAAGACAAGGGAACAGATCGTCCCCTGAGCCCCCAGAAGGAACACAGTTCTGCTAACACCTCGATTTCAGCCCAACGAGACCCATTTCAGGCTCTGATCTCCAGAATTGTAAGACAATAAATGCGTATTGTTGGAAACCACTAAATTTTTGGTAGTTTGTTACAACAGCAGAAGGAAGCTAATACTCTGTAGGTGTTAGCACATGCTATCTTTCAGTGCTGAATTAAAGATCTAGGAGCTATAAATACAAAAGCAAATCATTAGCTTCTATTTGGGTAACCAAGCCTCTTCCCTCTCTCTGCATTCTTAAAACCTGGGGATCCAGTCAGTCCATCACAATGATTCACACTCTGATACTCAACCAATCTCAGATCAAACTCACATCTCTTGATGAACCCCAGTTCTTCTAGTACATAGTTATTGAAAATAGAAGATAACAAAGTAATGAGTTTTTCTTTTTTCGCACTTTCTTGTCAATGATCTTCCAGTTTAGCTAGGGGAGGACTAAGGTTATAGTGGGATAGCCAGGCGTGGTGGCGCATGCTTGTAATCCCAGTACTTGGGAGGCTGAGACAGGAGGATCCAGGTTCGCAGCCAGCCTCAGCTACTTAGTGCGGCCCTCCGCAACTTAGTGAGACCCGGTTTCAAAATAAAGAATAAAAAATAGGGCTGGGGTGGAGCTTGGAGGTAGAAAGCCCGTGGGTTCAAACCCCAGTACCACACACACAAAAAAAAATTATAGTGGGATTAAAAAGAGAGAGACAGAGAACAATAATGTTTGTTTCTTGAAATCCAGGATAAGCCCCTCAAACTTATTTCAGAAACAAGAGTGAGTCTTTCCCTTGTAAGAACAGGGACTTGAAACAGAAAAGCCTCTCAATTCCAGAAGCATCCCTTTACTATCAGGAACCAAGCCAGAAAGTCGTGCATGGAGATTTGTTTTGTTCTGTTGTGGTAAAATGCACATAACATAAAATTTACCATTTTCAGTGTATAATTCAGTGGCATTAAGTACGTTCACACTGTTTTGCCACTATCAACACCATCCGTCTCCAGAACGTTTTCATTTTTCCAAGCTGAGACCCCGTATCCACTCATCACTAACTCCCATCCTTCCTCCCCAGTCCCTGGCAGCCACCTTTCCGTTTCATGTCTCTATGAGTTTGATGACTGACTCTCAGAACATAAAGCAGTGGAGAGTTTGGCATCTCAGCTGTAGAGTGGGCAAGGAGCTGGGTATAACTGCAATTTCCTGCTACCCAAGAATGCAAACTACCCACTTCTATGGACTGGAGGAAGAGTGTGAAGAGAGAGGTGGAGTAAAAGATTTAAGGCTTGAGTGTGTGGCCCCCGTGCTCCTGTCACTGGTGGGGAGATGGCCAGGGACCCCAGCAGGTTAGGGAACCTCAGAAAGCAGGTGCTTGCCTTGCACCCCGCCGGCAGAAGGCCAGCACGAGATGGTACACGGACGGACATCCTCATTCTCCATATGACAACCAGAAAGACGGAACATTTCTCCAAAGAGTCTGAATTCACCCAGAATGGGCAAGTTTGTGCCTTTAGTGTAACCATACCCTCCTGGATGCATGAGGTTTATCTTTCTTCCACTACTGAGTAGAAACAGGACTCTTCAACACATCGAGTTCGATAGTAGAAATGAAGGAAGGTTGCGTTTCTGCACATCTGAGTCCTAACTGTACATTTTTACCCAGCTACAAATACCCTGGCTGATGACTCCTCAGTGTCCCCTGCGGGGCTCCAGACTGGCAAGCTTCCCTTGGCGCCCCGAGCTGTTTGCTCAGAGCTGGGTGGGGCCCGCACGCAGGAACAGCAGCTCTGAGTAGAAAACTGTTTCGGATTTCTGCCCCGGGCAGGGTGCCACACGCACATGTCGTTGTCGTTACTGTTGACAGCCCTGCCCAGCGCCCTGGCAAGACTGTTCTGACCACTCGCAAATGCCTGCTCCCTCCCCACCCTCTCCCTTTCCTCCCCCACTGCACCTCTCTCTCAGGCTCCAAGAAAAATATTTGGAGTTGCATGTCCCTCCTGTCACAAAATACAGAGGGCAGGGGACGAAGGCGGGGTGTGTAGGAACGCAGGTGACCTCAGGGCAGCTCATCACACGCAGCCAGCCCTGGGGACGTGGGCTGCGTGCCTGCCGCCTGGCTGGGTAAATTGGCCCAGGGAGCCGGGCCAGGGCTGGTGCCAGGGATTTCAGGGCTCAGAGAATCTATAGGATTCACACCTGTTTTTCCAACATTTTTCTCACCTCTACTAGCCGTGACCTACTCGAAGGCAGGGCATGGTGATTGGTTGATTGATTGATTGATTGATTCTAGGAATTGAACCCAGGGGCATTGTATCTCCGAGCTATACCCCAACCCCCCTTTTATTTATGTATGTTTTGTTTGTTTGTTTGTTTGTTTGTTTTTTGCGGTACCGGGGATTGAATGCAGGGGCGTTCTACCTCCACGCTACACCCCCGGCCCTATTTTTTATACTTTATTTTGAAACCGGGTCTCACGAAGTTACAGAGGCCTCACTAAGGAGACAGAGAGAGAGAGAGAGAGACAGGGAGAGGGAGAGAGAGAGAGAGAGAGAGAGAGATAGAGAGAGCTGAGGTTGGCCACGAACCGGGATCCTCCGGTCTCCGCCTCCCAAAGTACTGGGATTACAAGCGTGCGCCACCACACCCAGCTTTTTTGTTTGGTTTGAAACAGGGTCTCGCTAGGTTGCTGAAGCTGGCCTCAAACCTGCGATCCTCCTGTCTCAGCCTCCTAAATACTGGGTTTACAGGTGTGTGGCACCATACCCGGCTCTAGAGCATGGTTACCTTTTTTTATTTTGAGGTACTGGGGATTGAACCCAGGGGCATTCTACCTCCAAGCTATACCCCCAGCCCTATTTTTATTCTTTATTTTGAAACAGGGTCTCACTACATTTCAGAGGACCTCACTAAGTAGCTGAGGCTGGCCGCGAACCTGGATCCTCCAGTCTCGGCCTCCCAAGTACTGGGATTACAAGCGTGCGCCACCACACCTGGCTCTAGGGCATGGTTATCTTGAGTGCCTTCATCTCTTCTGTCCTTGCCGGACAGACCCCCTCCTCATGGAGTATCTCCCCAGTTCCCCTCCAACCCGCAGTCAGCCTGCGGAAGCTGTGGACTCACGTGGTTCAGGCCTGGAGCGAGACAAATTCAAAGTAGCCGGACCCAGCAGTCTGAAATGAATTCCATTCTTCGCTCACAGAGACCTCAGATGCGACAGCTTTCGCGGTCTCCGTGACTCTTCTGTTCTTCCTCTTTCTCATCCCTCCCACCCTTGACGTGGCGGGGACAAGATGGCGCCTGTCTTTCCCCCAGTCAGTCCTGGCAGGAGTCCTGCCTTTCTCGCTGCCCCTCTCTCCCCGTTTCATCTTGGGTGTTGCATTGACTGCTACCTCTCATCTCCCAGGCTCCAGCCTGTCCCCTCTTCTCGTGACTCTGAAGTGGCCTCAGAGGCTGCAGAACTTGCTCTTGAGGGAGAATTCGGGCCAGGTAATACCTATCTACATCCGCACCCTCTCGCCCTAGCAAACCTGGTAAGAAGAGGCTGGCAGAAAGCAGACCTGTGGTGCATAGCAGTAATCCCAGTACTTGGGAGGATGAGACAGGAGTATCTCAAATCGAGACCAGCCTTAGCAACTTAGCAAGGCCTTCAGCAACTTAACGAGTCCCGCTGTTTCAAAATAAAAGAGCCAGGTGTGGTGGCACACGCTTGTAATCGCAGTCAGTACTTGGAAGGCTGAGAGAGGAGGATCACAGGTTCGCTGCCAGCCTCAGCAACTTAGTGAGGCCCTCTGCAACTTAGTGAGATCCTGTTTCGAAATAAAAGAATAAAATACGGCTGGAAGTGTAGCTTGGAGGTAGAATGCCCCTGGGTTCCATCCCCAGTACCACAAAACAAACAAACAAAAATAAAAAATAAAATAGGGCTGGAGGCGTAGCTCGGAGGTAGAATGCCCCTGGGTTCAATCTCTAGTACCACACACAAAAGAGGCTTACAGAGTTGGAGAAAGGAGAGACTCAACGGGCATCCAGAGAGCCCGTTCAGCTGAATTTTGACAAGGACTGGTGGCCTTTCTTCTATAAAGGAGAAAGGGGGCAATGCCTGCATTTCAGAGGCGGGCTGGGCTGAGTCTCTTTAGGGAGGGGAGATCAGCTCCTTCCCCCCAAACACCCCTTTCTTTCTATGACCTTTATGTCCCTCTGGGCTGCCTGTTCCACATACCACCCTCTGAAACCACGACTCCCCCACCTCCCGTCATGTCCTTACCCCACAAATGTCCCCACCAGCAGCCTCAGCTGTGGCCTCAAGGCCAAGGTGGACACTCTCCCCGAAAGGCTCGTCCCAGGAGCTGTGGACAGCACCTAGAGCAGGATGCTTCCAGGAGAGGGTGGCTTAGACATAGGGCGTTTCTGTGAAGGCCAGTAGAGGGTCCAGCACGAAGAATATTACCCTTTGTTACTCAGAAGATGGGGAAGACACCCACTGAGCTGAGGAGGGGGAAGAAGGGGGTGACATATTTCTGCCTTTCAGGCTTTGTGCTTTGGTGCTGGGGGCTTTTGTTTGCTTATTTTTGCTTGCTTGTGTGTGTGTGTGTGTGTGTGTGTGTGTGTGTGTGTGTTTAATCATTACTCCATTAAAGTATGTCATTAAAGAAGCCCAGGCCCTCTCTTCCTATGACTGTGAGCCAACATTTCTATTCTTGTTAACTTCATCTTTTAACTCCTCCAAACAGTGAAGACAGATCACAAGAATTTTCTTTCCTTTTCTTGAGATCAAATCTATACCCACACTCCAGGTGTGTGCCCGAGGGCTGTAGATACAGAATTTCACTTCTAAGGCCCAGGGTGGGCCACAGAGACCCCCACCCAGCAAGGACCCCAAGGAAGGTGGGTCCATCTGTGCCCTCATGAGCACTGTATGGCTCTCCCATGCCTCAGTTCCTTATGTGTGACTGAGAATTGGGGTGTCATTTTAGACAGGATCCCAAGGGTTCCTGGGGACTTCAATGGCATCTCAACTTATTCGAATGATTCCTGTGTATGAGGTTCTGGTCTAATGTAATCTTTGCAACCCCCTCATGAGGTGAGTTCTATTATAGCCCCTATATACAGATGGGAAAGCTAAGGCCTAGTAAAGATAAGGCACTTGTCCAAAGTCACAGGACATATAAGTGGCAGAGGTGGGACTCGAACTCAGGCTGTCTTCCATGCATTCTGTTGCCCGTGCTCAGCTGGTTGCTGCTGAGTGACAGGTGTGGGAGCCAATCCAAAATGCCTATGGGGGATGTGAGGGCGATCTAATTGCGACATCTGTCGCCCCATTGATCACCAGGGTTGATTCGGCTGATCTGGCTGGCTAGGCGGGTGTCCCCTTCCTCCCTCATTGCTCCATGTGCGTCCCTTCCAAAGCTGCGCGCTCAGTCGAAAAGGACAACCTTCCCCAAATAGAGGAGGACCAGTCTTCGGTCAAGAGTATACGAGTAGCTGTGCTCCCCTGCTAGAACCTCCAAACAAGCTCTCAAAATGCCTACAGGGACTAGACAAGACCAATGGCCAGCACAAAGCCCTTCACAGGGGCAGCTGAAACTTGACGAAAAGCAATTCTTACCATGCAGGAAAGCCAGCTCGGTGTAGCAGATACTCCAGTTTTTCAAGAGGAACTGGGAATCTGGGTATTTTATGTGAAATTCTCCACTTAAAAAGGTCATCCATGAATTCAAACCTTCTATAAGGAAAACAAAAAACAAAGTACTGTCTCTCCAGCTACATCCAGCTCATGGGCTGTCTGTCCGTGACCTTCTGGCTCAGGCCAAGGAAGGCAGATTGGTTCAATCTCAGCCCCATGTTATTGGTAGTAGTGACCTGGAGAGCAACGTTGAGAAGGATTCTGAATGTGAGTCTGGCCTCTGTGAAAAAGAGTGCTGCAATCTATTGGTGATGTCTGCCACCAGCACAGCCTGGAAGAATGGCAGCATCTATGCCATGAGCTTGCCTTGACTGGGTTAGATGCTACACAGAAGGAACTAGACTTCAACCCATTCTTCCGGAATCTGATTCATGCCCCCACCCCACTCCACTATAACCCAGTACACCTTCAGATCCCACAAGTGTTTGGTGCTCACCATGTTCCAGGTACTAAGTGTTTCCATTACTAATCCTCAGACCAGGAGAGAGAAAGAAGACATGTGCATTGACAATATCAGTTCCACATCAACCAGGAACTAGAAGTCCCATGTCCTTCTTTCCTACCACAAGAAATCACCCAATCCAGCATGTTGGGATCCCACTGAGGCTTTTAGTGGTGCCTGGTGCAAGGATGTAGTACCAGGCAATTATTTTCACATGGAAAAAGTTGATTCTCCAAAGTGCTTTCTTTGGCACCC
Source organism: Glis glis (assembly GCA_004027185.1). Lineage (NCBI taxonomy): Eukaryota > Metazoa > Chordata > Mammalia > Rodentia > Gliridae > Glis > Glis glis. Next base: position 63,647 of record PVJS01001365.1, on the reverse strand, counting down.
ACCGTGGGGCCTCCACTCTGGCACACCCCTCCCATCTCCATGGGGTCTGGCCCCTCCCCATGAGGATTTCCTTATGGAAATTTCCAATCCCCTTTCTGAGGCAGCCGTCCCCTGTGGCATGAGAACACCCTTTGGTCTCCCTCCATAGCCTAATTTGCTTAAAAACCCAGTTACCCCTGTCTCCCGTACTTCCCCTTTCCCACCACCCAGGCAAAGTGAGCCTCCCCTTTGTAGCACCTAGGGAGTCGAGACTTCTCTAAAGGCAAGCCTTGGGGCACCTCGGATGGTGACACCAGTGGTACCAGGTGGCCTCACCCACAGACTGATTTATTCTTCAATGAATCCCTATTTGCTTAGTTGCTTTTGCCCGGTGTAGCACTTAATCTGTTCTCCTCTTTTCCCTCTTTGTAAGGTCAGTTTTCTCAGCCAGGCAATGAGGTGTCTGGACGCAGATCTCATTTCTCTTACTTCATTCACTCATTTGATAAATATCATCTGAATCCTCACCATGGACCAGAACCAGGGGACTAGAACCCAGGGATCCAGCACTGACCACACTCATTTCCACTCTCTTGGAGCTGACTTTTCTCTTTGAGTTGCGCAGCAGTGGATGTCTGTAAATGTTCTCTGGTCTAGAGGATCCTCAAGGTTTCTCTGGGTCCTGGTACTTACTTGGAACTTGCCCCAGCTTGCACTGGCTCCAGGCTGTTGGCTGTGTTGACACACGCCCTGGAGAAAGACCACCCTCCCCAGACCTAGGCACTGCCACTTCATCCCGGGCAAGGCACGTGAACTTCCTGGCCCCTTTCTCCACCTCAGGGCTGTTGTAAGTGGGGTGTTGCAGTCAGCACACCCACTGCTGTGACCCCCAAAAATCTGGAAAGGACAACTTAGAGGAAGGAGATTTATTTGTTCACAGTTCTAGAGATTTCAGGGGTTCAGTCCATGTCAGGCTGGGTTTCATGTTGGCGGAGCTCAGGGTGGCAGGAAGCAGAGAGGGAGGGAGAGCAAGGGCTCTGCTCTCACATCACAGAGGTCAGAAACAAGGGAGAAAAAGAGCAAGAAAGGAGATTCAAGAACACAAACACAATCTCCAAGGTCACACCCCCAGTGACCAGCCTCCTCTATCCACAGCCCTCCTCCCTAGGTTACCTCCCAATAAATCCATTACAATGGATTTACAATTACAATTACATTGCCATTACATTACAATTCCTTACAATGGATTTTATCCACTGATGAGATTACCGCCCCCATGATTTAATTTTATCAACTCTGAACGTTAGTACATGAGCTCTTTTAGGGGACATTCTATATCTAAACCATAACATGGAGGAAAGTACCTGGGCAGGATATAAAAGTTCCTTCTTACTGCTGCATGGTCATATTCAGAGATAAAATGTTCAGGACCCTCCATCCACCAGTCCCAACCTTTTCTTATTGCTCTGATTCTTCCAGAGGCCCCTTTTCCCTGGGAAAGAGAAAGATGAAGAGAACATACAAATATCAAAGAATCCAATTCTGGACTTTGGAGTTTCAAAACATATACAAGAGGGCACGGTGGTGCACACTGTAATCCCAGTGCTTGAGAGGCTAAGACAGGAGGATCACAGGTTCGAGGCCAGTCTCAGCAACTCAGCGAGACCCTCAGCAACTTAGTAAGACCCTGTCTCAAAATAAAAAAAAAATTTAAAAAAAGAAGCTGGGATTGGTAGCTCAGTGGTAGAATGGCCTGGTTTCAATTCCCAGTATCACCAAAAAAAAAAAAAATTAAAAAATAAAACATATACAAGAGAAAATAGCTTATGAATCAGGCTTTTGCTATGCAAGAGCAGGGCTTCTTGACAGAGAAAAGATTTACTGTTTCAAAGAGAAATGAAGGTGTTCTAAATAAATCAGAACCTAAAGCTTATTTCCCAAATAGCAGAATGGGAAGAGGACAGGCAAAGCAGCCAAGGAAGCAGCGTGCCACGCAGACCTGATGGAGTTGCCAAGGCGGAGGGAGGAGAGCGGGCGGGGAGAAGTCTGTCATTCTCCCTGTCTGGCCAAGATGGTGCAGGCTCAGGAGAAAACAAAGAAACCCCTAGATGAGTTTGGGGAAAATGTAAAGGTAGGGAAACTTTGCCCTGGGTTCTTGGTCAGGGGACAGTTGAGCAGCCACAGGGGTGAAGACATCAGAGTAAGGAAGCTTAGATTAAGTCCCACAGAGATCAGGAGAGGAGCCCAAACTGCCTCTGTCCCTGAGATGGAGATGGAAGTAAGCAGAGAATGGGAAGTGGTGGCCCGAGCTGGTGGCTGATTCTCACATGACCAGAAGACAGTCATCAGTGGCTGGGTGGGCTATGCAAACCTGGGGACATCCGGGGCTATGTTCAGTCTTACAGACACTGACACAAAGAAGTGCTGTTTGCTTCAACAAATACCAGTGGAAATTAATGCTAATGGTTAATACTGAATATTGTACATCTTCCTGGGGCCAACACAGGGTGACTTTTGTTATAGTCAGGATAGGATAGGCTCTGCTGCAGTAACAAGCAAACTTCCAAACTTAGTAGCTTGGTACATGAGAGTTTGTTTCTCTTTCTCTGTGGTCCAATCCACTGCATGGCTGGAGGGTCTCCTGAGGACCTTCCTTCCAAGCCATGACTCAGCCTGAGCCATCTTGGCAAGACAGGGAGAATCGCAGGCTTCTCCATGCCAGCTCCATTCCAAGCTCCATTCCATTGAATGACTCAGGGATTTAATCCACTCCATTTTACTTTTGACCTCTAGGGTGACTTCAGCAGAGGGGGGACTGGAAGGTCACACAGAGGGCTTCTTACTGCCTTGGCCAGAACTAAGGACATGATCTCAACCTAAGTACGAGGGAGGCTGGGAAATGTAGTCTTCCACATGCTCATGAGAAGGAAATGGAATGAGACTTAGGAATAAGTCTAGTATTATATCTGCCAGTGTTATGTCCAGGCCATAGTGATCCATAAATCCCCCATGGGACTGAGATGTCACCTAAAGGAAAAAAATCCAAGTTTTAGGGAGCTTTAACCTAAATTGAGGAATCACTGAATTCAACTGGGTTTTCATGAAAGTGATTCAGTTATATTTTTTCATCATTAGGAAGAAATGGGGGCTAGAGATAGGAAATAGGTTCAGCAAGTGGAGTGGAATCTTCGCACATGAGACCACGAGCCATGGTACGTGTGCCCGCATTATTATGGGCTGTAGACTGTGACAGGTGAATAAAACCTTACAAATTGTTGGTCAGAGGGGGGATAGCAGAGAGATTCAGTGCACTGGCTCAGGGGTTTAAATCTGAGTTCTGCCCCTTGCTAGCTGGCGTGAGGATTAACTGGGATCAAATGTGAAAATGCTCAGAACTGTGCCAGATACGTCACACGTGTGTAATAAAAGTTAGCAGTTGTAAACATCCACAGCTCAGATTAAGATCCAGGGATTTTAACTTCCTGTCTGGTGCTTTTTCATTACTTCTACACCCCAAATCTGTTGTTATCATATTCCAATGGCTAAAATTAATCACAATAAGAAGAAAGAGGAGGAGAAGGAGGAAGAAGAGGAGAAGGAGAAGGAGGAGAAGGAGGAAGAGGAGGAGGAGGAGGAAGAGGAGGAGGAGGAAAAGGAGGAGGACTTCTTTGTTGTGGTTTGAATAAGTGTCCCCCAAAGGTCCATGTGTTAAAGACTTGGTCCCCAGCCCATGGTGTTTTGGAAGGTGCTGGAACCTCTAAGAGGTGGGACTTAGTTGGAAGTCCCCTGGATAAATGGGGTGTGCGCTTAAGGGGATATTGAGACCCTGGACTCTCCTCTTTCTCTCTTTCAGCTTCTTAGCCACTGTGAGCTAAGCAGGCCGCTCCTCCATGAGCTCCATCCATGAGGTGCTGCCTCCCCAAAATAACAGGACCAATGGACTATGGACTGAGACCTCCAACACCATGTGCTAAAATAAATCTTTCGAGGACTGGGGATATAGCTCAGTGGTAGATCACTTACCCAACATGTGCAAAGCCCTGTGTTCAATCCCCAGCACCACACACACACACACACACACAAACAACCCTTTCCTCTTTTTAAGTTGACTATCTCAGGTATTTGTTATAGTAACAGAAAGCTGACTACATATTACCATTAACTAAGCTTCCTCCAAACATTTTACATAAATTATCTCATTCAATATTTAAAAGATGCTATAAGTTGAATATCATTATGATCACTACTGTGTGTGTGTGTGTGTGTGTGTGTGTGTGTGTTTGAGGATTGAACCCAGGGACATTCTACCTCCAAGCTACACCCCCACCCCTTTTTATTTTTTATTTTGAAGCAAGGTCTTACTAAGTTACTGAGGCTGGCCTTGAACCTGAGATCCTCCTGCCTCAGCCTCACAAGTACTGGGATTATAGGCATACATCACCACGCCTGGCTTGATCACCACTTCTTACACAAGGCAATCCGGGCTTACAGAGGTTAAGTAACTTGTAAAAAGTCTTTGGGAGAAGTTTTGAAACATATCCACATTGAGATCCAACGTTGATCCTGCCACCCACTAACTCTCAGACCCTGGGCAAGTTACCTGACCACTTTAAGATTTGCTTTCTCTGCCTATCAAAGGAGAATAAAAATAGTATCTATCTTTTTTTAAAAATGTTCTTAAATTCTTTGACCTTCTTCCAACCTATAGATAGGATCTCTGTGCCCTTCCCTTAAATCTGGCCTGACCTTAGTGACTTGCTTGTCACCAAATAGAATGAAGCTCAACTTCAAAGGCAACTCAAAAAGTGCCCTCTTGGACACTTGGCTTTGGGGACCTGGGCGGTTGTTATAGATTGAATTATGTCACTGTCCAAAATTCATGTATTGGTGTGCCAACCCTCAGCATCTCAGAATGTGCCTTTACTTGGACATAGGGTCTTTACAAAGGGAACTAAATTAAAATGAGGTCGTCAGGGTGGGCCCTAATCCAATAGGACTGGAAGAAGGGAAGGAGGAGGAGGAAGAAGAAAGGAACTACCTGCTATGGTTTGGATAAGTGCTCCTCCTCCCCCACCAAAGGCCCAGGTGTTAAAGGGAAACGCGAGTGAAGACAGCCATCTACAAGTCAAGGAGAGAGGCCTGGAACAGCCCTTAGCAGGAGCCAACCCTGCTGGCGCCTTGCTCTCAGACCTTCTGCTTCCAGAACTGTGGGATGCTAGATTCCTGCGGCTCCAAGCCACCTCTTTTGTGATTCTCTATTACAGCAGCCCTAGCAAACACCATGCTGTGAGAAAGCCCAGGCCACTTGGGAAGGCCACGCGTATGTGACACCCCTGCTGAGGCCCCAGCTGACAGCCAGCACCAACCACCGCACACGTGAGCCAAGATGTCTGCACACAACTCCAGCCCCCAGCTATCCAGCTCCCCGCCCCCACCTCAACTGTTCCTAGATGAGGCTCTGGACGTCATGGAGCAAGTAGACCCTACTGTCTCCCATCGGAATCCCTGACCCGCCGGGTCTGTGGACATTAGCAATAGGTGCCTTATGCCATCAAATTTGGGGGATTTATGTAGCACCAAGAACAGGAGCAGTGTCGCAGCTGCTGGAGGCCAAAGCCAAGTTCTGAGCCAAGGCTTTGTAAGTCTGGAATGGAGGAGGCCTGACTCCCTAAGGCCAACCCAGCAGCCAGGTCCTCTCAGAGGTTGTTGGGAGATTTCTGCTGAGTTTTGCCTCCAAGGGAGCAGGGCTGACCTATGTGGGCTAGACCCTGGTTAACTCACGAGGAACACCTGGCCTCGGAGCAGGCCCGCTCCCCCACAGCCTTCTTCAAGTCTGGAGAAAGTTCTAGATTCCTGAAGGCAGCCATCAATAATGATGTCATCCAGGGCTGAGCTCTTGTTCAGGACTGGAAACCGTAGGCTTCACTTGAACCTGTTCCTGTGGGCATTTTGCTAATGGGTTCATATAACAGAGCTGCTGGGAGGCAGAACATAAGCTGATGTCTGATTGCCTGGGTTTAAATTCTGTCTGTGCACCTTGCTAGCCGAGTGGCCCTGAGGAGTTACATAACTCCCAACCCCAGGACTTCCTTCCTTCCTTCCTTCCTTCCTTCCTTCCTTCCTTCCTTCTCTCTTCTCTCTTCTCTCTCTCTCTCTCTCCCCCCCCCTCTCCCCACTACTGGGGACTGAACCCAAAGGCTGGGGATTTTACCTCCAAGGTACATCCCCAGCCCCCACTTTTTAAAAAATTTTCTGTTCTGAAACAAGGTTTCTCACTAGGTTGCTGAGAGTCTCCCTAAGTTGCTGAAGCTGGTCTCAAACCTGCAATCCTCCTGTCTCAGCCTCCCAAATACTGGGATTACAGACATGCACCACCACACCCAGCTCTAAGACTGTTCCTTTATCTGCAAAATGAGACGATACCAGCTCCCAGAGGTTCTTACGAGGCTCAGTCAAAACATTTTCAGGTGAAGCATTGAGCAGGGGCCACCCGAGCACACAGTCAGTCCACAAGCATATATGTTAGCGACTGTTGCTATTCATCAACATCAAAAATTTGCTTATATAGGGATTTGTTTGTTCTTTCCAATGCATGCTATTTTAGTGCCTGGAAGCTTCCCTGCAAAGGGGAGGAATCACTTAAAATAATCCCAAGAATGTTGGGCTCTTTCAAAAGTTAAAAAAAAATCAAGATTCCAGATGACCCTAAGGTAGCATTGTTATGCTGGTTTCACTGTTCCAAACACCCTTGAAAAATTCCCAGCTTTGAAGCTCCAAAGGATAGCCATTAGGACTCAGGTGAAAGTCATCGAAGTGGTCTTACGAAGGAACTGAGCCTCACTTCCTTCCCCATTTTGTAGCCATGGTGTCTGCCGGCAGCTCCACACCAGGCCCAGGCAGGAGCGGCAGGAGGGCCGCTTGGTCTCTGGGCTTCTGCAGGAAACACTGCCTGCCACCCTGATGATTTCCAGAAAGAGAAGGCAGATAGGGTGACTCAAAGTGAACCATCTCCTCCCCCCACCCACGCCCCCAGCCCGCACACTGCACCCCGACAAGCCCCCTCTTTGAAGCATGAGACTGAATCACAGCTGGGGGGGGTGGCCCGGGATGCTCCTGGGTCCCTTTCCCCCAGATCCCCAGACGGCCGGGTGCCTTTGCGGGTCTGAGCTCCTTCCCTCCTGGGCAGCAGCCTGCCCAGCAGCAGCAGCAGACTTTGTCAGCAATGCTCTCGGGTCGCTGCTGCTGGCAGGCTGCTTGCTGGCTGCTGAGCCTTCATCCTGCTCCACGCGCGGGGCAAAGCTTGTCCAAATATTTGGCTTGATCCTGCCTTCTGATTCATCATGTGCAGGAACCTCTGCAATTTCAGCTGCCTTGTGACTCAGACAAGAGCTGAACACAAGTGCTGTGCGCCGGAGGGCCAGAGGCTGCACAGAGGCCAGGCCCGCAGCCAGCGCCCGCTGCTCCGGGGCCGGCCTCCTGGGCCTGGGGAGAGCTGCGGGCGGGCGTGCGGCAGACGGCCTAGCCTGAGATTAAATCTCTTTCGTCTGAGATGATTAATGGAGTCCCAAACATGCCTCAGCAGAGGGTGTGAAGTGTACTTTGTTCCTTCTCCAAGGATTTTTTTCTTTTTTTAATGCTAAATCCATTTGCATCTCATAAATTATATTGGCTCCAAAATGAAGTGCTCCTGACAGCAGGGTGTGGGTTCCATTGAAGCGTTTGCCCCTGTCGTCCTGTCTCTCGCTCTAGGAGCCCCTAGGAGGAATCCTGCTTATCTTCTAAAGGAGGAGGGAGGAGAGGCAGAGAGTGACCTAGATTCCAAATCTAAAAGACAGGTAGAGCCGGCTCGCCTGTCTGCGAAAGGCAGCCTGTGCACGGGGCGCCTGGGTTTGGGCTCCTGCCCCAATTTGGAACATGTCTGTTTCTCCTTCGGCAGCTTCGACTGCTTAAGAAAGGCCACATGTTGGGCCGGTGGCGATGCTAGGTGACACTAGGTGGATATGGGAATAGGGGATCATGATAGTAGGTGGAAGGTACCCCCCTTGTGGAGGTGTGAGGAGCAAGGGAAGGGGTCTCTAAACAGTGGGAGTGGGGGTGGCCGTTCAGACACTAGGTCTCCATGAGACGGGATAATGAGGTCTACGCCCTCTTCCCGTTCCTTTCCAGCTCTGTGGCTTCAGACATGTTACTTGCTGTCTCTGAGCTTCTATTTTCTTATCCGTTGGTTGGGTCAGCATCCATTTCCTGAGCACTCCCCCGTGTCAAGCCTGGATCGCCTCGGTGGCTCTTATAGTCTAGGGAGCACACAATGACTACAACTGCGTGTGTCTGCACATGCCAGGTAGCAGGGAATTATATGCAGAGCAGAAGACAGAGGGCGGCGGGGTCCAGAGAGCCAGGGGGCCTTCAACGAGCTAGGCGGAGGCTGGGAAGATCAGTGGTCCAGTTAGGAGACCCTAAGACCCGGGGGGGTGCAGCGAGGCAGGAGGACACACAGCGGTGTTGTCCCTGCTGGCTGTGGTTATAGCAATGTGCTCGGGGGATGAGGTAGAAAGGAAGGAGGAAGAGAAGCTGAGAGGAAGAGGGCTTCGAATCCAGAGTAAACCGCACCGACCACCATGTCTGTCTGTCATCTCCCGCTGTTCCAAGCACCCTCCCATCCCAGCCTCCCGGGCACAGGCAGGCTTCACTGCAGTCTACAGCCCAAAGGTCCGCAGGCTGGGTTCCAGGATCGGCCATTCCACGCCTGTGGCCCGCGCAGGGAACACTGCCTGCGGTCAGATCTCCCGTCTGTGGCCAGGACCAGCTGCCCCATGGAGCTCTGGCACATCCCGGGGCCTCAGCTGCTGCCAGGCAGGGGCGGGGCCGTGAGGGAGGAGAGACCAGGCCCAGGGTAGTCACCCTTACTAGAAGGACGTGTGTGTGTGTGTGTGTGTGTGTGTGTGTGTGTGTGTATGTGTGTAAACGCATGTGTATGCTTACGCATATGTGATTTTTAAATTTATACATTTAAGTCCGGTGTGTTGGTGCACACTTGTAATCCCAGTACTTGGGAGGCTGAGACAGGAGAATCACAGGTTCGCAGCCAGCCTCAGCTACTTAGTGAGGCCCTCTGCAACTTAGTGAGAATCTGTTTCAAAATAAAGAATAAAAAATAGGGCTGGTGGTGTAGCTTGGAGGTAGAATGCCCCTGGGTTCAATCCTCAGTACCACAATATTTATTTAATTTTAATTTTATTTAATTTTATTTCTCAGGACCCTAGGTCCACCTGTTATAAGTAAGGAAAAAATGAAACTCAGAGAGGGCCAAAGAAACTAAGCCAAGAAGCAGAGAACAGAGCAAAGTCCTGACCCTGCCTTCCGTGCCTTTAGGCAGTGGCCACGGAACCCAGGGGTGGGGGGATGGGAGGGTGGGGGATAGAGTGGGGGGATGGGGGTGGACGAGGCAGTCACAAGAGCTTCTTTTTTTTTGCGGTACCAGGAATTGAACCCAGGGGTGTTCTACCTCCGCGCTACACCCCCGGCCCTATTTTTTATACTTTATTTTGAAACCGGGTCTCATTAAGTTGCAGAGGACCTCACTAAGTAGCTGAGGCTGGCCGCGAACCAGGACCCTCCAGTCTCCGCCTCCCAAGTACTGGGATTACAAGCGTGCGCCACCACGCCGGGCCCACGAGAGCTTCTGACTGCAGATTTCCTTATGGTCCATTGGTAGAAAAGAAAGGAGGCTTGTGTCTCCTGTTGGTGTGGTTAAAAGAGGGTTAAGAGAGAGATGGCGTTTAAAGGACTGGCCTCTCCCGCGGTGGGAGATGCCCCCACCATGTCCTGTCTACTGACTGCCTGGGGACAATCTGCAGACAGAGCGCTCCCTGCCAAGCCCGCGTTCAGCACTTCTCACCCCTTCCTTCCCCTTTCTCTTCAGGACACTACTTGGGGCTGTGTCTACCTCCTCAGAGGGCCCCGCGTGCCTCCCTCCTCTGGGTGGGTTAGGGTCCTGCAGAGCCTGGCACGGTGGCCTCGAATGGGTGGGGCCTTTCTGTGGGTTTTCATCTTCATTCCCACGAGGGAGAAGAGAGAGAGCTCCTCCAGCCCGTGCCCGTGCCAGAGCACGGCTCGGACACCGTGTCACCAGCCTGCAGACTCAGCTGAGAAACGCAATCCTGCCCAGGCGTTCTGCGGGCAGAGCCGCCGTGCAGAAGGCCGGCAAGTGTCAGGGCGAGGAGCAAGCCCAGCCTCAGCTGCTGCGCAGGCAATCTGCCACAGAACAATTCCTCTCCGCGGCCATCGGCCCCCAGCTCAGTCTGGAGCAAGGGGTTTGCCTTTCGGATGAGGCTGGAGGAGATTTACAGAAATAAAGGAAGTCGCCCTTACATCTTGGGGAAGTTTAAAGACACCCGGAGAATGAATTTTCAGATTTTACTTTCCTGAAAGGCCGAGGCTGGCTGGCGTTGCCTGACTTTGTTCCTTTGTCTTGGTTAAATGTTCCCAGCCCTGCTGTACCTGTGGTTCTATTGTCATCCTTTTTGGAAATGAGCAGAGTATAAATCAGGCAGGGAAATTTTTAAATGTAGCTCTTTGGTCTAGCATCTAAGTAGACAAAGAAGAAACGGGCGCTTAATAAACGCCTCTGGAGGCTCCTGATTTGCCCGGGGCTTCCGATAAAAGGCAAAGTCTTTGCTTTGAGGTTATGAGCACTGAACGCAGGGTGGTCCTCCGGGCTCTGCTCACAGCACGAGCAGTCTGCCTCCCAGGTGGAGACACAGCCACCAGGGCCCATCTGCCCCATGGCCACTCCTGGGACTTTTAGCAGAAAGGGAAACAGCAGCTGGGCATGGTGGCACACGCTTGTAATCCCAGTACTTGGGAGGCTGAGACAGGAGGATCCGGGTTCTCAACCAGCCTCAGCAACTTAGCGAAGCCCTCTGCAACTTGGTGAGACCCTGTTTCAAATTAAAGAATAAAATTGGGCTGAGGGTGTAGCTCAGAGGTAGAATGTCCCTGGGTTCCATCCCCAGTACCACAAAAAAAAAAAAGAAAAAGAAAAAAGAAAAGGGGGAGAGCCAAGTTCCCTGCTCTCGGCTACAGCTGGCAATGGTCATGCCCCCCTCGATTGTTTCTGTACAAAAGAGAGAAGGCCGGGCACAGTGGCACACGCTTGTAATCCCAGTACTTGGGAGGCTGAGACAGGAGGATGGCAGGTTCAAGGCCAGCCTCAGCAACCTTGCAAGACTCTTAGAAACCTAGTGAAACCCTGTTTCAAAATAAAAAATAAATGAATAAATAAATAAAAAGAGGGCTGGGGATGTAGCGCAGAGGTAGAAGGCCCCTGGGTTTAGTCCCCACTACAGAATAAAAAAAGGAGAAGGAAGAACGACTGTCCCTTCTTGTCCCCATTGGCTTCCCCAGATCTTTCCACAACACCAAGCAAGGATCTGGCAACAGGCTCTCAGGAGGACCGCCCCATGAAGCTATGCCTGTCCCTAGGGTTGGGCACATGGTGCTGGCAGAGGTTGGCCCCTGGAGGGAGCTGGCTGCAGAGGAAGGTGAGCGGCGTCGCAGCTGCGGTGGGAAGCTTGAAGGAGCCAGCACCAGGGTCGGTGGGTTCCCTGAACGGACGGGAAAGATCCAAGGAAGGATAATAACGTAATAATGAAGGCTTTGCACACCCGAGTCTAATTGTGGAGGGAAATGGGTGTTGGGACGAGCCACCCACCTGCGATCCCCGCTCTTATTTGGGAGGGCGGCCGTGATGAAAACCCTCGAGTGAAGTCAAGGTCAGCGTGCCGTCCTGAGTCATTAGCCGTACATAGATCAGCGGGTTAATACAGAACTGTCTGGACAGATGAATTACACCCAGAAGCCTTGTAGGAGTCCTTGGGCTTGACATTAAAAGTTCAGTTATCACAGGGAGAGTGATGCCTGCTTAATTTTGATAGGGCTTAATTATCATGATGAATGTCCTTGGAGTTTAACTCTTTCCTTGCACCTCTTCCGTTGTCATGGACTGCATGTATGTGCCCCCCCAAAAAAAATTCATATGTTGAAACTCAACGGTATTAGGAGGTGGTGGCTTTGAGAGGTGATTAGGTTAAGGTGAGCTCATGATGGTGGGGCCCCCATGAAAGGATCAGCGTCCTTATAAGAAGAGAAAGAGATTAGAAAACTTTCCACCATGTGAGGCTACAATGAAAAGGTGGCCATCTGCAAACCAAGAAGCTGGTCCTCACTGGACAAGGGGTCTATTTACAACTTGATCTTGGACTTCCCTGTCTCTAGAACTATGAGCTCTACATTTTTGTTGTCTTTTTTTTTTTTGCCATACTAGGGATTGAATCCGGGGCATTCTACCTCTGAGCCACACCCCCAGCCCTATTTTTTATTTTTTATTTTGAAACAGGGTCTCACTAAGTTGGAGAGGGCCTCACTAAGTAGTTGAGGCTGGCCGCGAACCTGTGATCCTCCTGTCTCAGCCTTCCAAGTACTGGGATTACAAGTGTGCACAACCATGCCCGGACATTTTTGTTGTTTAAGCCACCCAGTCTCTAGTATTTTGTTATAGCATCTTGAATTGACTGAGACACTATGTTAGCAGTGTCCAGAAAAACTGAATCAATTATATGCAAAGAGAGAGAGAGAGAAAGACAGACAGAGAGAGAGAGAGAGAGAGAGAGATCTATAAAAGAAGATATAGTATGGGAATTGGCTTATGGAAGCTGAGAAGTCCCACAATCTGCCATCTGCAAGCTGGACACCCAGGAAAGCTGCCAGTAGAATTCAGTTTGAGTCCCAAGTCCTGAGAGTCATGGAAACTAGTGAAGTAAGTCCAACTCAGAGGCCAAAGGCCTGGGGAGGAGGGGCAGGGAAAGGGTACTGGCAGAAGTCCTGAGAACCAGCAGTCCTCATGCTCAAGGGCAAGAGAGGATGGATGGTCCAGCGTAAGATAGAAAGAAAACCCACCTCTCCTCCACCTTTTTGATCTATCCAGGCCCTCAATGGATGGGATGATGCCCACCGCATCCGCGAGGATGGCCCTTCTTTACTTAGACTGATTCAAATGCCAATCTCCTCCAGAAACCCCCTCAAAGACACGCCCATAAATAATGTTTTGCCAGCTATCTGGGCATCCCTTAGCCCAGGTGAGTTGACACACCAAATTATCCATTATAAACATTTAGTGTCAGAATGAGAATCTCAACCTCATCCGCATATAAGGGCTGGTGCCTTCTGTCCCCGGCCCCTCTGGGACCCTCGGTCATGAGGGATAAAAATCTACTATTTCGAAGGGACATATCCTCATCACCTGGACTTTTTAGAATGCATCTGTGTTAAAAGTGAGAGAAGATCACTTCACATAAGTTTATGCAATGTGTTGGGAGGAAATTGGGTGTTATTTTGGAACCAACATGGAATTGAACAACTGAGCCTTAAGAGAGGTGGGAACCAGGCCTAGAAGGTGCCAGAAATGCGGGAAGCTACTCCATGTTCCTCTCTTGCAAAAGCCACATATGTCCTTGCCTCTGTTTTTTCTCTGCCACCCCATCCTTGGTATTTCTCTGTGCATATGGTAAGTGAAATGTGGTCATTGAATGGCTCCTGAGTTTCTATCTCTTCTCTTTACAGAACCAGCCAGATTCAACAAAGCACCGATTGGCCGGCCTGGGTTAGGTGTCCAGCCCTAATCCATTCATCTGGTCTTGGGGGGACAGGGTTGTATTGTGTAGATACAGCAGCTGGGACCCCTTCTCTGTAGGTGGGCTGATGGAGGGGCTTGGCACTCAGAGAATAGAGTCATTGTGAGCAGGGTAGACATTCTAAAAGGAAATGTGTTCTGCTCCTGAGATCAAAATGAAGCCAGCAAAGGAAACCATCAATATAGTACAGAGACATCCTGTGGAATGGGAGAAAATATTTTCAAACCATACATCTCTTAAAGGCTAATATCCAAAATGCATAAACAATTCAAGCAACTCGATGACAAGAAAACACATAACCCAGTTTAAAAATGAGCAAAGGCCTGGATAGACATCTCTCAAAAGAAGACACATGAATGGCCAACAGGCATACGAGAAGGTGTTCAACATCACTAATCATTAGGGGAGTGCAAATCAAAACCACGAAGAGATATATATCACTGATAGAATGGCTGGTGTCAAAAAGATGAATAGTAACTGGTGTTGGGGAGGATATGAGGAAAAAAAGGAACCATTGTATGCGGTAGGTGGGAATGTAAATTAGTACAAGCATTATGAAAAATAGAGATGTTCCTCAAAAGTTAAAAATAGAACTACCAATCTGGTCATGGTGGTACACGCCTGTAATTCCAGTACTTGGGAGGCTGAGACAGGAGGGTCGCAGGTTCAAGGACAGCCTTGGCAACATAGCAAGACTCTCAGCAATCTAGCAAGACCCCGTTTCAAAACAAAACCAAACAAAATGGCTGGGGGTGTATTTTGGAGGTACAATGCCCCTGGGATTCAATCTCCAGTACAACACACACACACACACACACACACACACACACACACACACACACATGCTAGAACTACCATACAATCTGGCAATCTCACTACTGGGTATATATTCAAAAGAAAGTAAATCTGTACATCAAAGGGCTATCTTCCCTCATTATTCACAACACCCAACATGTGGAATCAATCTAAGTATCTATCAATGGATGAACAGATAAAGAAAATGTGGTCTGTATACACAGTGGAATGCTAGTTAGTGGGTTTTTATTGTTGTTATTGTTGGTTTTGTGGTACTGGAGATTGAATCCAAGACCATGTTCTTGCTAGGCAAGTGTTCCACCACTGAGCTACATCCTCAGCCTTTTTTTTTGAATTTTGAGACAGGGTCTCACTAAGTTGCCCAGGCTGGCCTCAAACATGCAATCCTCCTATCTCAGCCTTCTGAGTAGCTGGTGGAAAGTGCATATTTTTATATCAGACACACCTAGAGTTTTACACACATTGTGTCAATTACTTAACACCTGAAGTTTCTAAATCTTGGTTTTCTTGACTTTAAGATGGAGATAGTAAGTGACATTACTTGTGGTTCAGGGCCATTGTGGTAACTGAAGGTCCTTAGTTCAACGCTCAGCAGATCAAACGTGCTCAACATACCTCTGTCCCTTAAGATCCCTTCCCCACCACCCAAAGTCCTTCAAGGGCAACAGCGTTGCTCTTCCTGCCCCTTCCCCTCCAAAGTAACTTGTCACCATAGTCCTGATGGCAATTAGCACCATCTACAAGTATACTGAGGCGTCACCCCTCAGGGCTGCTTGGGTACTTTGGGAGAATTGGTGCGGTCAACATTGAAATGTGCTCATGCATTTATAGTCCAGAAAGACGTCATGACCCAGAGCCTTAGAGCATAACACAGATACGGGCATTCCTGTGAAACCACCCTCGAACGGAGATTCTGAGAGGTCAGGCTATGGAAACTCTTTAATTTTTGAACTATGTTTGTTGAATGTGTGAGTCAGTATTAAGAAGTTATTCTAACCTGGCAGAAATTAGATCATCAGATCCCTAGATACAAGGAAGAAAGACACCTACAAGCTCCAGGTAGATTTCTACAGCATCTTCTCAGAGTGATGAGGACAGACAGCCATGGGGATAGTTCCCTGCCTCCAGCCTGCCACAACCCACCTGGCACCAAGGCCTTTAGGGGGTCAGCTATAGAAAGGGCTGCAGGGGAAGGGAAGGCATGGGTTTGAAGAGAAGACTGGAGAGGAAGGCTCAGGGCTCTTCAGGTGGGCAGGCAGAGGACTCTGCCAGCTCTATTCATGTTCATCTCCTCAAGAGTTGCTATCTCAGGCAGAAGGTAAAGATGGTAAAGCTTGGGTTGTGGGTTGGAATCCTTGGTGGAGAGCCGCTTGTTAGGATCTGGGTTTGAAATATCTCCCCAAAGGCTCATGTGTTGGAAGCATGTTCCCAGCACAGCAAGGGGTTCAGAGGTGGGGCATGGCTGGAGCAGGTGGTTCACTGGGAGTGTGGCTTTGGGGATTGTATCTGTCCCTGGCCGCTTCAGGTTGCTCTTTCTTCTTCCAGCTACCATGATCGAGAGTGGCTTTTCTCCACCTTGTGCCCTGCTACTGAGGTTTCTGTCTTGGAGCCGACCAACCATGGACTGAACCTCCAAAGCTGTGAGCCAAATAAACCTTTCCTCCTCTAAGTTGTGCTTGTCAGGTGTTTTGACCACAGCAATAAAAAAAAAAAAGCTGACTCAAACACCCCTCTACAATGTCACCGAGGGAAATCAAGTCCCTACAACCAAAGAGGGAAAAAGGCTGCTGTACTGGGTAGCCAAAAATCGATGAAGGAGCTCCACAACAAATCCTGCTTGTCCTGCCTACAAAATAATTGCTCACATATATTTCAAATATATTTCTCAGAAAAACATTTCTCAAATTCCTTCTTGTCTTCCCATTTCCCAGGCCCCTGCCTTGTCCCATGGGGCCTTAGCAGCTGCAGCAGCCCTCCAACTTTTCTCTGCCTCTTCCCATTCTCCTCATCTGGCTTCTAGAACTCACTTCCGGAAGCACACCCCCACTGTGTGGCTCCCCCATGCATGAACTCCCCATGGCTCCCGATGGCCTGCAGAGGAGAGGGATGTCAACACAGACCCCAGGCTCATGGTCTGGCTCCATGTTGAACTTCTGGCCAGACACACTAGTTTCAGCCACAGAGGACCCTCTGCCTCTAAGCCATTGCCCACGCTGATCCTTCCTCTTGGGAAGCCACCATGTTCTGTCCTACCCTGCATGGTCTTACTTATCCTTTTTCCAGTCCACATGGCTTCTCCTCTGAGGCTCCTTCAGGCCTCCATCTGAGGATGAGCTCTCTAGCTGTGATTTCAGTATCATACCACACCCTGGTGACTCGTCCATGGTGGGTCTCCTGCCTGGATGGCAAGACCCAGGAAGACAGATGCCCAGTACACAGCCCTGTGCAGTAGCTGGACATCTCCTGAAATCCAGATTCCCAGCCCGCCTGCCTGGCTACTAGGTTCCCAAAGCTTTGGCACCAGGAGTAGGAAACCCCCAGCCGGCACTGTTTCCTGTCCTCCACATCCGCACAGGTCTTCCTTGTTCAAGCTTCTTCCTCTTGGGAGAGTTTCTTATCTGTAGCCCCTCAAATACACAACCCCAGCAGGCCTGGAGGGCCCGGCCGGCCGGCTTCCTGCCTCAGCCTCTCTGGATCTGAGTCAGAAGGTTTGGAGCCAAGCTCTGAACCTCTTCCCAGCTCGGTGAACTTGGCCATTGATTTCATGTCTGCTCAGCCTCGGTTTCTTCATCTGAAGTGGTTTTGTTGTTGACGTTTGTGTGTTTAACACAAGTTTGCTATTAAAATTAAAAGTGTGCCTACCAACCAATTCCTTTCCCTACCCCAACCCCCCAAGAATAAATATGAACACTTCCCAGTGTACCTGGCCAGATCTTTTTTTGTATACATTTACACACACAAAAAGTTGATCTTGTTCTGTAGTAAAAGAATCACATGTACACGCTCTTCTATACCTTGCTATTTTTACCCAACTCTGATTCCATACCCCTTCGTAGTGACTGCTCTTATTCTTTGTAATAATTGCTTGTCTCCTTGGGAGGCTGAGACAGGAGGATCATAGGTTCGAGGCCAGCCTCTGCAACTTAGCAAGACCCTGTTTCAAAATAAAAAATAAAATAGGGCCGTGAGTGTATCTCAGAGGTAGAATGCCTCTGGGTTCAATCCCCAGTACCCCCACACACAAATAGTTGCTTGTCTCGCACAGTATGAATGGCCCATAGTTTGTTTAGCTGGGCTCCCAATAATAGACATATAAACTGTTTTCCCTTCAAAACATTTTTATTAAAGTTTTTATTTTGTGATAATTGAGGATCCACAGGCAGTTATGAGAAACAATACAGAGAAACACCCTGTATTCTTTACTGGGTTTCCCCAAATGGTAACATCTTTCAAAACCGTAGTACAGTTTCACAACCAGGATATTGTCATTGATACAGTCAAGAGACGGGACATCACCCTCCCCACAAGGATCCCTCTCGTCGCCTTTTTATAAACCATAACCGTTTCCTCCTACCATCACCCCTGACTCCTACACCCTATCCTTCATCCACAGCAATCACTAACCTGTTTTCTATTTCAATAATTTTGTCATTTCAAGAATGTTATACAAATGGAAACATACATAGTGTAACATTTGGGGATTGGTTTGTGTCACACAGGAGAATTTTCTGTAGATTCATTCAGGTTGTTGCATGTATCCGCAGTTAGTTCTTTTTATTGCTGAGTAGTATTCCACAGAATGGATGTACCACAGTTTGTTTAACCACTCAACAGTGAAGTACATCTGGGTTGCTTACAGTTTGAGGATTACTATACAGGAAACTGCTATAAACATTTATGCATGCTGGGTGTGGTGGCGCATGCTTGTAGTCCCAGTACTTGGGAGGCTGAGACAGGAGGATCGCAGGTTCGCAGTCAGCCTCAGCTACTTAGTGAGGCCCTCCGCAACTTAGTGAGACCCTGTTTCTAAATAAAGAATAAAAAATAGGGCTGGGAGTGTAGCCCAGAGGTTGAATGCCCCTGGGTTCAATCCCCGGTACCAAAAAAAAAAAAAATTATTTCTTCTAGCTTTTTGAAATGCATAGTACATTATTATTATCTATTGTCACCCTACTATGCAATAGCACATCGGAACTTCCTACTCCTAACTGTAACTTTGTACCCATGGATCAACTTTCCCTGGTC
Source organism: Glis glis (assembly GCA_004027185.1). Lineage (NCBI taxonomy): Eukaryota > Metazoa > Chordata > Mammalia > Rodentia > Gliridae > Glis > Glis glis. The sequence goes on along the minus strand of PVJS01001365.1, from coordinate 44,916 downwards.
CCTCTCTCCCTAGCCTCTGGTAACCACCATTCTACTCTTCACTTCTGTGAGATCAGCCTATTCTACATATGACTGAGAACATAGGGTACTTGTCTTTCTGTGCCTGGCTCATTTCATTTAACGTAGCCATCTCTAGTTCTATCCACTTTGTTGCTAATGATACACACTTAGTTTCATAAGGAACTGCCAAACTGCTTCCCAGTGTGGTTAAGCCAAGTTTACATCCCCACCAGCAACATAGAAGTGATCTCATTTCTCCACTAACATTTAATATTGTCTCTATCATTTATGTCAGCAATTCTGACAAGTATGTATTGATTCTCATTATAGTTTCAAGTTGCATTTCCCTAATGCCTGATGATGTTGAAATGTCTCTTCATGCTACTTCCTAACTGACTTCTTTGTGTTTCCCCTTTTCCCCCCTAAGTTTTGAGAATCCTTTATATATTCTAGATACCAGTATTTTTTCCAATAAGTGGTTTACAAGTATTTTCTCCCAGTCTTGCTTGTCTTTTCATCCCCTTAACAGTGCCTTTTATAGAAGAAAATTTAAACTTTGATAAAGTCTGATTTATTCGTTTTTTTTCTTTAATGGATTGTATCCAGTGTAAGAATGCTCAGCTTAATCCTAAATCCTAAAGATTTCCTCCTATGTTCTTTTTTCTAAGAGTTTTATAGTTTTACATTTTACATCTATATCTATGGTCCATTTTGAAAGAGGTGTGAATTAGATGAGGAATTAGGGCATTGATAGGAATTGTGTTCAACTTGACAATCAAATATGGGAACATTGACATCTTTACTATGTTGGATCTTTCAATCCATGAACATGGTTTTGTTTCTTCATTGTTTAGTTCTCTGATTTCTTTCATCAGAGTTTAGTAGTTTTCAGCATATAGTCCTTACATGTCTTGTTAAGTTTGCATATATTTTTTTCAGTCGCTTTAAATTGTATTCCATTTTTAATTGCTAGTGATTATTGTTGGTATATAGGAATACAATTGATTTTTGTATGGTTATCCTTGATTCTGCAACGTAGTTGAATTCACGTCCTAGTTCTAAGAGGGTTTTGTAGGTTTCTGGCAATTTTTACACACAAAATTTATGACATTTGCAAATAGGAACACTATTATTTCTTCCTTTCCAAACTGTTTGACTTTTATTTACTTTTCTTGCCCTATTGCAGTGGCTAGAACGTCCACTGCTATGCTGAATAAGAATGATGAAATTTGGCATCCTTCCTTTGTTCCTGATCTTAGAGGGAAAGCATTCAATCTTTTGTGATTAAGTATGCTAGTTGTAGGTTTTCTTTCTTTCTTTCTTTTTTTTTTTTTTTTGCAGTACCGGGGGTTGAACCCAGGGGCGTTCTACCTCCGCGCTACACCCCCGGCCCTATTTTTTTATGCTTTATTTTGAAACCGAGTCTCACGAAGTTGCGGAGGGCCTCACTAAGGAGAGAGAGAGAGAGAGAGAGAGAGAGAGAGAGAGAGAGAGACAGGGAGAGAAAAGAGAGAGAGCTGAGGCTGGCCACGAACCCGGATCCTCTGGTCTCCGCCTCCCAAAGTACTGGGATTACAAGCATGCGCCACCACGACTGGCTAGTTGTAGGTTTTCTGTAAATGATTTTTATCAAGCTGGGTAAGTTCCCTTCTATTCCTACTTTGCTGAGGTTTTTTTTTTAATCATGAATTGGGTGTTATATTTGGTCAACTGCTTTTTCTGAGTCCATTGATGTGATCATAGGATTTTTCTTTTTTTAGCCTGCCAATATGGTGAATTACATTGATTAATATTTGAATCTTGAGTCAACATTGCATATCTGAAATGAATTCCATTTGGTTATGATGTATAATGCTTTTTCTATATTGCTGAATTCTATTTGCTCATGGCTAAGGAGTTTTGACTCTATATCGATAAATAATACTGGTCTGTAGTTTTATTTTCTATATTATCTTTGGTTTTGGCATCAGGGGAAGACTAGCTTTATAAAATGAATTGGGAAGTAGTCCTTTCTCTTCTATTTTCTGAGAAAAATTATGTAAAATTGGTGTTAATTCTTCTTTAAGTTTTTGGTAGAATTCAGTACTGAAGCCATCTGGCCCTGGAGATTACTTTTTTTTTGAGAATTATCTATTTCAGGAGCTGTAAGTGTCGTTCAGTGGCAAAGTACCTGCCCAGCATGCACAAGGCCCTGGGTTGAATCCCCAGTACCACACACACACACACAAAAAGGTAATTTTTCTACTTTTCAAGCAATTGGTCCATTTCATCTAAGTTTTCAACTTTATATCTATTGAATTATTCATGGTGTTCCCTTTTGATATCTGTAAATTATGTAGTGATATTCCCTGTTCTGTTCTTTTTTTTTTTTTTTTGTGGTACCGGGGATTGAACGCAGGGGCATTCTACCTCCGTGCTACACCCCCGGCCCTATTTTTTTTATGCTTTATTTTTGAAACCGGGTCTCACAAAGTTGCGGAGGGCCTCACTAAGGAGAGAGAGAGAGAGAGAGAAAGAGAGAGAGAGAGAGAGGAGAGAGCGAGATAGATCACACGCGTGCGCGCATGCGCGGTGAGGTTGGCCGCGAACCCGGATCCTCCGGTCTCCGCCTCCCAAAGTACTGGGATTACAAGTGTGCGCCACCACGCCCGGCCCCTGTTCTGTTCTTGACAATGTTAAATTTGTGTGTTCTCTTTTTTTCTTTGTTAATATTACTAAAAATTTGACAACCTTATTGATCTTCTCATTTTATTGAATTTTCTATCTTTCTGTTTTGAATGCCATTGACTATGTTCTTAATTATTTCCTTCTGTTTCTTTGGGTTTAATTTTATATTCTTTTGGTATATTCTTGAGATAGGAGCTTAGATTATTGATTTGGAACTTTTCTTTCTATCTAATGTAAGCATTTAATGCTATACATTTCCCTCTCAGTATTACTTTAGTTGTATCCCCAAATTATTATATGTTGTATTTTAATTTTCATTTAGCCCAATATATTTTTTTGTTTTCCTCAAGACATGGATTCTTTAGAAGTGTGTGTTTAATTTTCAAATGTCTGGAGATTTTCATGTTATCTTTCTGATGTTAATTACTAGTTTGATTCTGTTGTGGTCAGAGTATACTTTGTATGAGTTCAATTTTTTAAAATTTGTTAAGGTTTACTTTATGGTTCAGGATATAGTCTATCTTGGTGTATGTCCCATGGACTCTTGTAAAGAATGTGTGTTTTGCTATTGAGGGAGCAGCGACTTAGTAAATGTTAATGAGATACTATTGGTTGATAGGATTGTTGGGTTTGTTCATATTTTTGCTACATTTATACCTGGTTGTTCCATCATTTTTATTTGTTTGTTTATTGTGTGTGTGTGTGTTGTGTGTGTGTGTGTGTGTGTGTGTGTGTGTGTGTGTTACTAGGGATTGAACCTAGGGGCATTCTATCTTCGAGCTACATCCCCAGCCCTATTTAATTTTTTTGTTTTAAAACAAGGTCTTGCTACATTGCTGAGAGTCTCACTACATTGCTGAGGCTGGTTTGGAACCTGTAATCTTCCTGTCTCAGCCTTACAAGTACTGGGATTACAAGTGTGTGCCACCGTGCACAGTTTAGTCTATCAAAAAAAAATTTTTTTTTTTTGCGGTACTGGGGATTGAACCCAGGGGCATTCTACCTCCAAACTACAACCCCAGCCCTATTTTTTAAGTCTTTATTTTGAAACAGGGTCTCACTAAGTTGCGGAGGGCCTCACTAAGTAGCTAAGGCTGGCCGTGACCTGCGATCCTCCAGTTTTAGCCTCCCAAGTACTTGGATTACAAGCATACACCATCACATCCAGCTTGGTCTATCAATTTTTCAGAGAGGAGTATTAAAGTCCCAGCCTAGTATAGGCTTGTCTGTTTTGCCATCAGTTCCATCTTCTCTCTCTCTCTGTCTCTCTCTGTCTCTCTCTGTCTCTCTCTCTCTGTAGTTCTGTTGTTTGGTACATACACATTTAGGACTGTTACATCTTGGTGGATTGAAACTTTAGTCATCATGTAATGATCCTCTCTCTCTGGTAATTTCCTTTGTTCTGATACATAATATAGCCACCCTTGCTTTCTTTTTTGGAAAATAACCTTTTTATTTTAGGATAGATTTAGAATCTGGGGAAAGTTGTGAAGAAAATGTCCATTTGTCTCAGGCCCAGTTTCCTTTATTGTTAACATCCTACTTTAGCACAGTACACTTGTCACAAGTAATCCACCAATATTGCTATATTATTATTAACTAAAGTCTATCCTAAATTCAGATTTCCTTAGTTTTTCCCTATTGTTATTTTTTTTTTCCTTTTGAGTGCTGGGATTTGAACCTACGGCCTCACAAGTGCCAATGGTGAGCTCTACCACTTAGCTCCACCCCAACCCCACTAATGTCCTTCTTCTGTCCAGGATTCCATGCAGGTTACTGTGTCACCCTTAATCATCCTGCCTCCTTGGGGTTCTTTCAGATGCAATAGTTTCTCAGATCTTGTTTCTGAAGACCTTGTCAGTTTTGAAGCGTACAGGCAAGATATTTTATAGAATAACCCTCCATTGGGGGTTGTCTGATGTTTTCTCATAATTAGACTGGGGTTCTGGGGTTTGGAGAAGAGGATCACAGAGGTAAGGTACCATTTTTTTATCACATCATATTAACAGTGCACACTATCAACATGCTTTATCTCCTAGAGCCGAGATGGTGTTTGTCAGTTCCTCTCTGTCCAACCACCACCTTCAACCCCCAAGCCTACTTTCACGCTGTGCTCTTTAGAAAGGAAGTTACTGTGCATAATCCATTTTGAGGAGTGGAGAATTGTGTTCCATCCCCTGGAGGGAAGAGTACCTACATACACAGTTTAGAATTCTTTCCCATGTGAGATTTATCTGTTTTCTCCATTTATTTACCCCTTCAATAATTTCTTTGTGGCACTCTGGACTCAAGGGTATTTATTTTCTACTCTGACCACTGATCTAATACGACTTTATGTCGCGGCTAGAATTTGTTCCAGCTTGAGCCCTGAGGCGCTCTCTCCCTTGGCTCCTGCATCCCTTCCCTCTATTGCCAGCATCAGATTTGGTTTGGTTTGGGCTTGCCTTTTACTACTTCCTTGCTTTCTGGCATTAACAGATGATCCAGGAACATCTCACACATTTTCTGCCCCGGCTGTAGAACCAGCCATCTCCCCCATCAAGTCCCTGTTTCTTTGGTTGGAAAATGGTACTGGAAATCACAGTCTGGGTACCAACAGCAGGGAAATCAATGTGTAGATATTACACATCTATGAATATTTTTGTATCTAATTAGGTTAAACATACTGATCTCTCCAACTCTAATCCACCACCCCGTGGGCCATTCTAACCTTGTGGCCTTGTTGTCTACGACCTCCCATTCCCACAGTGAGAAACCTGGCTCCTAAAATCCACCATTCATTTACCTAGTTTTTCCATTCCAGTATACATATATATTTGTTTCAAAATTGGTAAGCATACCCTGAAGGAAAGAACTTTATCAGAGAGAATACAGTGTTTATATACAGTTGCTTTTGCCTTCAGTCATACAGAGTTGATTAGCTCAGCATCTTCTTCTCCATGCCCCGCACGTGATTGCAGCTGGTAGCAGCTCCCGGGGTTCATCTGCTTCCAAAGGACCTGCTCTGCTGCCTCGTTCTTCAGTCTCTCCCACCTCCCATCCAGCGAGTTGTTCGCGCACAGATGTCTGCATTTGTAATAGATTGTTTTAACACAGAGAATGCTCCTGGTAGTTTGAGGGCAATTCTTTTTTTTTTCCCCTGTGATACTGTGGATTGGACCCAGGGTGTTCTACCTCTGAGCTACACCCCCAGCCCTATTTTAATTTCTATTTTGAAATAGGGTCTCATTAAGTTGCCAAGGCTGGCTTCAAACCTGTGATCCTCAGGTGTCTCAGCCTCCCAAGTACTAGGGATTATAGGCCTACTCCACCACACCCAGCTGAGGGTAATGCTTTTCAAACTGGGGTTCCATGGGGTGCTGGGGACTTCATGGGGGAGCACAGTGAGATGCCTGGGCATCAGGCAGATAGGACTTGGGTTCTCAGCCCTGATTCAACTAGAGACTCTCCCTTTTCCCCTGTCTTACTCGTCAGCTTTGAGTAAGATTTCATTTGAAAATGTATTTCCATGGCTTAAAAGAGAAGAAAAAAAGCCATTGGCAATCATAATGAAAATGTCTGATTTTCCTTCTACTTGTAAATTTTTTCTGGGATGGTGTGGACCCAAAACCATCTCAGCCAGGTATGTGAGGTGATTTGAGGAAAGAGTCATGAACTTCAGTCTAATGGGCTACTACGAGTGCCTTTGAACATTAAGACTTTGCCATCAAATAATCTTAAATTGAAAACCATCTTGACACATTGAAAACAGCATTTAATTTATAACAAAGCTAATTAACGCGTAACTCTTTAGACACACATCAATTATGGGAAACCAGGTGCACGTGTGCTGAAGTTCCTGGGCTCCGCGGTTTGGAGACGAGCACCTGTTTGGATGGGCCCTTAGAGAGCAAGAGAGACCTGAAAGGAAGGACAGGCCAGGAGTCACCAGGGCAGGAGGATGGTTGTAAAAATGTTCTGAACTTGCCGGGCGTGGTGGCGCACACTTGTAATCCCAGTACTTGGGAGGCTGAGACAGGAGGATCGTGGGTTCGTGGCCAGCCTCAGCTACTTAGTGAGGCCCTCCGCAACTTAGTGAGACCCTGTTTCAAAATAATGAATAAAAAATAGGGCTGGGGGTGTAGCTCGGAGGTAGAATGCCCCTGGGTTCAATCCCCAGCCCCCCCCCCACACACAAATGTTCTGAAATTTAAAACAAGGGTCCCTTGCTAACAGAATTTTTCCCCCAAAGCATCTCTCCTCCTCATCTCCCATCTCCCCATCTCCACCGCTTCCCCCCGCATGTACATCTGACTCCTAGAGGCAGCTGCCTCACATTCAGCTTGGTGACACCTCCAGAGGCTTTGCTAATAAATGCATATCAGGAAAGCGTCCTGCCCATGGGGACCACTTTCTTTTTCCATCACCCGTGGCTTCCCAACATGACACTAAAGGCAGAAGCGCGTAATTGCGGCTTGCGGCAGCTCCCCGGGTTCCTGTGCCGCCAGGGAACCTGGTCCGTGTGCCTCGTTCCCCTGTCTCTCCCACCTCCCGTCCAGGGATGGAGGAAAACCCTTGGCCTGCAAATAGATGGTCTGCCCAGCAGAGCGCAGCTCCCTGGTTGACATTCTCAGGAAACTTCTGGAGCCTGGCCAGCTAGGGGGCTTCCCCAGGCCTAACAGGTCTTAGAGAAGGATATTGGCAGCCTTCTGCCTTGGTTCAGGACTGCCAGTGGTCGCCATGGATACCTCCACCCTGGTGGGAGAGGTCAAGGGGCAAGGGTCACCTCTCAGGGGAGAGGTTCCTGTCTCACCTCACCTTGGGGGAGATCATAGATGTCAGGCCCATCTGGCCCTGTGACCAAAGTCACCAGTGACATTTCCTGGTCACCCAGTTCAAACTAAGGTGTGCAAAAAAAAAAAAAGGAAAGAAAGAAAGGAAGGAAGGAAGGAAGGAAGGAAGGAAGGAAGAAAGAAAGAAAGAAAGAAAGAAAGAAAGAAAGAAAGAAAGAAAAGAAAGAAAAGTAGCAAGTAGAATGTTCTGGAGCTTTGAGGGAAATGTAGGAGTCAAGGATATGGTCGTGAATTTTGGCCTGAGCTAAGAAAGGAAGGAGTTATTGGGAGGAACGGCTTCGGGGTGTAAATCAGGCGCGCTGGTGAGAGGAGGAGGTGGCTGGATTTATGAACCCTGGTTTTTGGGGAGAGGGCTGGTCGGAGATCTCAACGTGGGAGGCACTGGCTGGACATTCTTTCTCCGATGACTCCGCACCTGGCACCGGCCTCGCTCCCCCTCAGGAGTGAGGTGCGCTCTCCCGTGGGCCCTGCCTGCCGGCCCTCTGTCCATGTGTGGACCTCTGCCCCCACCGCTGGGCTCCTGGGCTGGCGGGCTTTCTCCTTGCTCAGGCCTCACGTGGAACAGCCTGTGATAAGATCCCCTGGCCCCCTCCTGGCTGCCCACCCACACCAGCCGAGGAACATGTCACAGAAGGAATGCGGTGGCAGCTGGGCCTGGATCACAAGACAGAAACACCCTGGACACGTAGGGCAGGCCAGGAAGGGCCTGCTGGAAAGGAGAAGGCCAGCAGGCCGCGGCGTGGGGGTGGGGCTGGGGAAACCAGCGGGTGACTCAGCCTGCAGCTCTGTTGGACGGAGGGAGTGCGAGTTGCCAGAAAAAACAAATTCCTCCGGCAGGTTTATCTCCTCCTGGGGGAGGCACAGTCAGCAGCATGAGGTGGCAGAGGAGGGAGGCCATGTGCTCCTGCCCTGGCCGAGCTGCCTGTGCCAGGGTCAGCTGGGCGGCGGGCCGAACCCTAGGATGGAGACTCTTCTCTGGTGGGTCCCAGTTAGGGGAGAGCCCTGCACACCACACAAGCCAGATCTGTCCCAGCCCAAATCATCGTGGAGTTGGGGGCCTCCAGGAAGATGGAGCTCCTGCGGAAAGGCGGAGGGGCAGGTGGAGCCGGTTAAACTAAATGTAGGCGTCTGAGGCACCCGTGAAAATCTCCATAGCGACATGCTGAGCTTTCCGCGGGAAGCCAGCTAGGCTCGCAGTACATGGGAAGGAGGGGCGCAGTCCATTTGAACGGTGGCTCCTGGGTTTGAGCAGTGCACAATCTGCCCCGCTGTCCCTGGGGGCCCGGATGCAAGGTGCCAATTCTCCATCTATACGGCTGAGATCATGCTAGAAGAGACAGGCTCCCAGCCTCAGCAGGTGCGCGTGGGAGAGCCCATCCCTGGGGAGTCATATGGAGCACTTAGAAAAACAGGACCCATTGGGCCCTGCCCAGTAGATCCAGTCACAGCTCCACAGTGGCTGCAGGGAAGCTGCAGGCTTTCCCTGGGCCCTTGCTTTCTTTCACTCCAGTGGTTCTCAAAGCATGGTCCCCGCTCCAACAGTATTGGTATCATCTGGGAACTTGGAAATGCAAATTCTCGGGCCCTTCCAAGACCTGTGGAAATGGAAACTGCAGGGGAAGTCATCTGCCTCCTGGGGCATCTGATGCCAGCTGGCTTGAGCATCGCTGGGGAACTTTACAAAATGTTTATGCCTGGCTGCCACCCCAGAGATTTGGGTTTTCTTGGTCCAGGTTTCAGCCTGGGTACCAGGGGTTTCAACTCTATCCCAGGTTTTCTGGAGCACTTGATTCAAGGTCCCCATCTAGAACCTGAGGGTCCGTCCATAAGTAGAGGGCACACCTGCTACCCCACGGGTCTGAGCACACCTGGGAGGCAGCTCCCCTGGGGTGAGGTTCTTGGGCTTGGGTCTGCACTAGAATCATACCTGGGCTGTCAGGGGATGCCTGAGGATGCGGATTCCCAGGCAGCTTCTCTAAAGATCCCAGTTCAGGTCTGGAGGAGGGCCAGGTAATGTGCCTTGTGAACAGGGTCCCTGGTGACTGGCATGTGGGACACGCCCCTCCCCTTTGAGAGCCAGTGACGGGAACACTTGGTTCTAGTTCCATCTCCACCACATGCCCCCACAAGTCCCCTCACCAGTCACTGCATCATATGTAATGTAGTGGGGGCAGGGAGGATCAGCTGTCCCGGTCACCTCAGCACCATCCCGAGACCTCAGAGATGGTCAAGACTGGTCACCCCAAGGAGGGTGGGAAAGACACAAGCTGGACTCTCCTCCCACCAGCCTCCAGTCACACATATGCAGAAGTAATTACCGGGTGCATAATCCCAGCTGCTCAGAAGGCTAAGGCAGGAGGATTGCGGGTTCGAGGCCAGCCTCTGCAATTTAGTGAGAACTTGTCTTAAAATAAAAAATATCAAGAGGCTGGGGATGTAGCTCAGTAACAGAGTGTCCCTGGGTCCAATCCCCAGTACCCTAGGGGGACAATCGCTTGGCAGAGGTGGCACATGTTGTGACTGAGAGGCCACGCCCGGTGTAGACAAGCACCACTCACAGCTCCTGGCAGCCAGGGGGTAGAGTGGACTTTGGGGTACGTGGTGGGTAAGGGGCCCCAGAGAACAGATCTGAGACTGAGACGCCAAAAGCAGCCAGGGGGCCCCTCTTTCCTGATGGGCCCCGCCACCTTGTGACATGGGAGTCTGTTCAGCTGCCCCTGACCACAGCCGACCGCAGCCACTTAACCCCCAAGGAGTTTCGTTTCCTTACAGAACAAGGCCGGTGGAGCCCGGTAAGGAAGCGCTGGGACCGGGCCCCTCTGAGCTCTGGGCTCTGCTACCCCTCTGTCCTCAGAGTCACCAGATGGCCACCCTGGCCAGACCTAGCTTCTGCATGTGGCAGGAAGCAGCGAGGAGACAGGGCATGGCTCGTCTGGAGTACCACACTTCCCCAGCGCCAGCACCCTGCCACGTGTGGCCCAGTGGTCAGCTGCATCTCATCCGGTCCCTCTTCTTTTGAAATGAGGCTGCTGGGAATAAAACCCAGGCGGCGGAGAGGTGGGAAAGGGAGGAGGCAGGAGCAGCACAGGCTCCCCGCTGGTCATGGTGGCCTCAGACACCTCCAGGCCTCTCCCAGGGCCCGGGCCCAGCACCACAGGGTCACAGTGACCGGCACACAGTCCCCTCCCTCCCCTTCCTGTGAGGCCGGTGTCTACCGCAGAGCCGGAGAGGGCGCCGACACTGAGGCCCGGCCTCTGCTGTGCCCTGGGCTTTGAGGATGTCCGACCTTGGGCGGCCTTGTGGCCTTTCTCGGTCGGTCAGCGCTTCTCCACCTGTAAAGAAGAGATAATAACGTTGCCTCAATTCGGGTGGAGGCTGGGTGGGCAGGCATACAAAAACCCCAGCACTTGGCAAACCCAGAAATGCTTCCTAATCAAAATGCTTTTTCCCTTTTATAAAAAAGAAGAAGAAAAACAGAAATGGAGGGAGAGCGTGAAAGATGAGAAAGGGGAACGGGCCACAGCTCTGGTGGAAGGAGGAAAAGGAGGGTGTTTTCTGAGGGCATGTCTGGAGGGGGCTGGGAACAGCCCCTCTTGGAGGCTGAAGTACACCAGAGGGGAGGACAGAGTGGCCAAGGGACCCTGTCACTCACTCAGTAGGTGTGCGGTCCAAGGTACTGGGGCACTGTGAGCTTTGCAGGGGTAAGATCTCTATCTCTCTCTCTCTCTCTCCCCCCTCTGTGCAGTAGCCACAGAGGGGACTGGGAGGAGAGGACTATGCACACAACCTAGTTCCCCTTCTTTAGGCTCGAAGAGGTCAGACAGTGCCCAGAACATCAGAGCAGAGAATTTGGGTCACCGTAGTAATCAGAGTCCCTGCTGGTGGGGCTTCCTCCTGGGGTGACCTGGAGGCTGTCCCAGGGACCCTGACTTCAGCATCAGGGCACAGAGGTTCCAAGTGACATTCATGAAACAGAACGAGCCTTCCAAAGGACCACACCGCCTTCCTCATTGAACACAGCCTTTCCTGACAAGCCCCCCTCCTCCCGGCGTGCAGTTTCTCTCTGGGTTTTATACCAGCAACCCTCTAGGGGCACAGACTCCCAGGAGTCAGGCTTGTCACGGGGAAGTCGGGGAAGTTGGTGACCTTTCCACAGAGACAGGTGTCACTGTTCTTTGTGCATTGCTCCCCCTTGGGGGGGAAGAATGGGCCAGCTGAGCCTGTGGCGTGCGACTGTGCACTGCTGCGGCGACACTGGAGGAGTTTGGAGCTTAGATCTTAGGAGAGAGGCTCCAGGGCGGGGGTCTGGTCATTGTCCTCCAGCGGTGGGAGCTTTGTTCTCAACATGCCTTGTCCTTCCTGTGAGTAGCTGACCTCATTGGGAGAGGGGACGGGCAGAACAAAGCAGGAGAGACCGGCCTGCACTCTGGGAGTGGTTTCCGGGCAAAAACAACAAATCGCTGGTGTGGGTTGTAGAGAAGAGGTCCGGGCCAGCTCCGGGTCCTGGGCCAGGGATTATTTTTATAAATCATTTAAAAAATGACAAAACCAACACCTGCGCCTGGTGCCCAAATTCAAATACTACAGCAGTGCTTCTCAAAGGGAGGTCCCTGGACCAGTGACAGAAGCGGCACCTGAAACTTGCTAGAAATACACATTCTGCCTCCGCCTACCCCAGACCTGTGGAATCAGACCCCGGGGTGGGGGCAGCAGTGTGTGTTGGAACCAGACCCTCTGGGGGGTCCTGATGCGTCAGAGAGCCCGCGAACCCTAGAACAGAAAAGAAGACCAGAGAAGATAAAAGACTCGTTCTTATTGTTGCTCGTGAGGGAATCTTTATGTTCTTGCACAAATGGGCTACCAACTGCTCAGAGTTCATCTTTAATGCCTAATAAACATAGCCTAGATCCCCAGCCCCACCTCCTGCCTCAACTCCAGGACTTACGAAGCTCCCCCATTCCTTCCCGTTAACAGAATTCTGTTGCAGGGGGAGAGGGACATAGTTCATTCGAGCAGGGCTCTACCAGTGGTGACCTTTAGGTTATTTCTAGGATTTTACTGGTTTCAAGTCAGCTGCCATGAGTATTCTTGTGAGAATGTGCAGGGCAGAGAGCTCGTGATGGCATGACTGAATGCAGTGGCACTTGTAATGCCCATACCGTTTAGATGTCCTCAGACCCCAGACAGCTCAAAACAGGTTCAGTGTATCAGCTTACACTCCCTCCCCAAGGATGGAAGATCTCCCCTTTTCCCATCTGTTCTCATCAGAACCAGAATTGTGACAAGTGAACGCAGAAGCAGCATCTGGATTTACATTTCTTGACCTCTGAATGTTGACTGACCTTTCACATATTAGTAGCCACTCCTCTTTCTTCTATAAACTCTTCATAGCTTTTCTCCTCCACCCCACCCCTTGTGCCCTGTGTTCTTTTGGATTGTTGGCCTTTTTTTTTTTTTTTTTTTTTTTTTTCAGTACTGGGGATTGAACGCAGGGGCGTTCTACCTCCGCGCTACACCCCTGGCCCTATTTTTTATACTTTATTTTGAAACCGGTCTCACGAAGTTGCGGAGGGCCTCACTAAGTAGAGAGAGAGAGACAGGGAGAGAGAGAGATAGAGACAGAGAGTGAGCACTGAGGCTGGCCGCAAACCCGGATCCTCCGGTCTCCGCCTCCCAAAGTACTGGGATTACAAGCGTGCGCCACCACGCCCGGCTTATTCTTTATTTTGAAACAGGGTCTCACTAAGTAACTGAGGCTGGCCGCGAACCCGGACCCTCCAGTCTCAGCCTCCCAAGTACTGGGATTACAAGTGTGCGCCATCACACCTGGCTGTTGGACTTTTTAAAATTGATTTGTAGGTGCTTGTGATATGTTAAAGAAAGTGGTAATTGTTCCTTTGCTTTTTTCCCCCCTGCTAGTGGTGGTGGCAGCTGTTGTTGTTGTTGTTATTATTATTATCATTAGTATTTGGTACAGGGGATTGAACCCAGAGGCACCAACCTGTCTCCAAGATATACCCCAGCACTTTTTATTTTTTGTTCTGAAATAGGGTCTTACTAGGTTTCTGAGAGTCTCACTAAGTTGCTGAGGCCGGCCTTGAACCTGCAATCCTCCTGTCTCAGCCTCCCAAGTATTGGGATTATAGGCATGTGCCACCACGCCTGGTGGCAGCCATTACTCTATTAGCCATGAAGGGGTTTCTTGGCATGATACTAAATTTTATAATTTTTTTGTTTTTACTTTAATGCTTCTGGATTTATGTCATCCTCAAAAAAGCCTTCCCCCGCCTTAATATTTTTAAAAATCCCCCCATGTTTTCTTCAAGTTCGTGGTGAAGAGCATGAGATTCAGGACTAGGCAGCCTGGGTTCAGATCCCAGATCTCCTGCTCCCCGAGCGCGCTGTGCCCCACTTTCTCCTCTGGAAAACGGGGAGGAGGGCGCCTCCTTCATAAGCCAGGCTGGGCCTGTGCTTCTCCCGGGGTTGCCTCCCTGGATCTCAGCCTGAGGAAGGTTAAAAGCTGCAGGTAATTGGGAGATTCGCTGGTGTCTCACTGCAGTGCACGCCTGGACCGGTTGGCCTCTCACGACGGCTTTTAGGATCTCCTGACTTCATGACCAGGGTGTTTTCCCGGAGCCTAGATGCGTGCTGATTCTTAACCTAGAAGCGGGAACTTCCCAGGAAAGGGGTGCGGGTTCTGCCCCTGAGGCAGGCAGGTCCCAGAGGAGCCGGGGAGTCCCTGGATGATGTCATGGGCTGCACTGTGCTCTCTCTCAAAATTCACATGTGGAGGCCCTAGCCCCCAGGACCCGAGGGCCTCGGAACGACACCACATTTAGAGACAGGGTATTTAAAGAGGTGATTAAATCAAAATGAAGTATTTAGGGTGTTACTATCCAATCTGACTGGTGTCCTTACAAGAAGAGGAAATTTGTGTACACACACACACACACACACACACACACACACACACACACAAAGACCATGCAAAGACACAAGAAGGAGAGAGCAACCTTCGAGGCAGAGACCACCCTGTCAGCATCTTGACCTTGGACTTCCAGCCTGCAGAACTGTCAGAAGCCACACCTCTGTGGTCTAAGCCACTCGTCCGAGGGGTTTCCTCCTTACAGCAGCCCAAGTGGACTAAGACGCTCTGGTGAGACCTGCCCTGGACAGTCCAGTGTAGACCTCCCTATCTCGGACTTTCCAGGCCTCAAATTGGGGTATGGGGGTACATGGGTTATCTGGGTCTCTCTCTCTCTCTCTTTCTTTGGTACTGGGGATTGAACCCAGGGGCATTCTACCTCTGAGCTACACCCCCGGCCCTATTTTATATTTTATTTTGAGACAGGATTTCACTAAGTTGCTGAGGGTCTCGCTAAGTTGCTGAGGCTGGTCTGGAAACTGCGATCCTCCTGTCTCAGCCTCCCAAGTACTGTGATTACAGGCTTGTGCCACCACGCTGGGCCTGGTGTCTCTTTTACCCTGTACCTGTTGCTGAAGACCATGACCCAGGTGTAGACAGCTGTTCTCTTGGCCTTCTCCTCATGAAATACAATACGTAAGGCTTTGGGTATGGACTTAAGATCAAAACCAAAGGACAGGTGCTCAGGCACAGTGTGAGGGCCCCTCCTATACCGCATGTGGACCGGGCCATCAAGGGGACCTCCCCAAAGACCCGGGAGCCCTAGAGGCCTGCAGACAGCTGCGAGAAAAACAGGTGTTGAGCCACAAGAGCCTGGGGAGGGCCGCACAGTAGGGTGGACGGAGGTTAATGTGAGGGAAGAGTGATGGGGAGAGACTACGGTGCCTGGTTCTGTGATACTCAGTTCTGGCTGGCCGGGCAGTGGTAGGCGTGGCCTCCTGGGAGGGTGGGTGGAGCTTCACAACAGATGGCGCCTCCTGTGTAGTGGGTGGAGCTTCACGCAGGGGCGGTCCCTCCTGAGGGTGGTGGGCGGGGCTTCATGTGGACAGACCTCCAGCAGAAAGTGGGCGGGCCTTCATGCAGGGGGCGGGCCCTCCTGAGGTGGTGGGCGGGGCTTCATGTGGGCAGTGGACAGGGCCTTCTGTGGATGGTAGGTCTGTCTCAGCACTGCTGGGACCTTCCTGGCCTCCTCTTCCTCTATCCCTGCAAGCTGACCACCCTGACCCCAGACTGGTAGGGAAAGAAAGCAAGGGAACAGACAGGGAGAGGCGGGCAAATCTAGGGGAGTTAGATGCAGTTTACAGGCTGGCTGACCAAATTCTGGAGACAGCCTTGCTGGGAGAGACTGAAGGCGCCTCCCTTCTCTGTCCCGCGGGCCCTGGGGAAGGCTCCCCCTGCAGAGCAGTACAGGAGGAGCGCCCTGCCTCTCCATGAGGCCTGGACCTCTGCATGGGGGAGTCCCCGATGGCCACTTCAGGACCTAGCTGCGTCGGGAACAGCCTCGTGGAGGATACAGCACTCCCCCTGCGACCTGGGCCTGAGGTCCAGACAGGCCCAGGTGCTGTCTCCCACCCAGCTCTCCCCTCCGGGGAGGCCTTGTCTACTAATGAGCCAGCTGCCAAAGAGTGGCTCCCAGCAGCTGCCGGCCAGGTGTGTGCGGCATGGGCGAGCAGACAGCTGGGCAGGGAGCGCACTTGGAAAGGGTAATAAGCCGATGCCGCAGGATAATCGCCCCTCCCAGCAGCAGACGTGATCTCATTAGAGATCAGCCGAAGGTCGGAAGAGGACGCCTCCCGGGTGGGCAGGCGCTGGGGCCAGGGCAGGTGCGCTGTCCTGTGCTCCAGGTGCAAATGGGACGGAGCTCCACGTGGAGCTACTGGAGAAAGACAAAGGGAAACTGGGCGACTTTAAAAGGAGAGACTCGCATCAGCGGTGCTTTCTGGGCTGGAAGTCCCCATGAGGACTCTCTCCCTGGCCATGCTAAGTCTCACCTTGTGCTCAGGTTGAGTACCCAGCCAGGATCCTTCCTGCTTGGACCCCATGAGCCCTCCCTGATGAGGCCTCTCCTCCAGCCCCTGCCACCTTCTCTCTGCAGGCACCTGCCCCACTCGGTTTGGAAGGAAAGAACTTGTCAGCACCTCACTGCACTAGGTCATCTCTACCCCTCAGGTTCCCTGATCTGTCCTGGGTTACGTCATGGCCAGTGCCCACTGATGTGCTCAATTCTGCTCTCCTAATCTCTTTCCTCTGCCCAAGGTATGTTTCTTTCTCTCTCTCTCTTTCTCTCTCTCTCTCTCTCTGAAAGAAATTCTTTTGAATGGACACTTTTTGAGAAGCTAGTGAAAGCTATGGACCTTTTTCCAGGAAAAAAAATGTACATAAAAGTACAATACACACAATCTCCAGGAGTCCCTAGATTCTCTAAGTCCATCCTTGGACCCTCAAGCCTGTGATTTCCAAACTCCAGTGTGCATCAGAATCATCAGGGGCTTCTCAAATGTACAGACATGCAGGCCTGACCAGCTGCTCGGGGCGTGACCAGGAATCTGCATTTCGGCCAGTGTCCTAGGTTATTCGGATGCAAGTTCAAGAGCCACACTTCAAGAAACACTGCTCGAGGGGTCCATGGAGCACAGGTAAGGACCCTGCTCCAAACCTATCTCCAGATGTACAGGTCTCTACATCCCAAAGGAAACCTCGAGCTCCCTGACAGAAGGGCCTGCATCTTAGGTCTCTCTGTGTAGTCCCAGTGCCCCAGCACTCCTGACTTGTCCAAACTCCTTAAGGTTGCCTAAGGAACAGTCAGGGAGAAATCTACAACTCAATCAATGTAGACAAACTGCTTCTCCTTCCTTTGCCAATGGGACCAAACAATGTTACCTTCTTTGTGTGTGTGTGTGTGTGGTACTGGGGATTGAACCCAGGGGCATTCTACCTCCGAGCTACACCCCCAGCCCTATTTTTTTTTTATTCTTTATTTTGAAACAGGGTCTCACTAAGTTGCCGAGGGCCTCACTAAGTAGCTGAGGTTGGCAGCGAATCCCCATCCTCTGGTCTCAGCCTCCCAAGTAGTGGGATTACAAGTATGCTGCCACCACGCCCAGCTACAATGTTACCTTTTTGCATGGTATGATAGGCTTGCATCCTCTCCTCTGTGCTCAGGGGCGTTTAGAGGGGTCTTTGCAAAGGTAGAAATTATCCCCAGAGCTCGTGGCTTTCCTGCCTGGCTCCACTGGTGGATGGGTGGATGGGTGCACCATGTTGTCATCATTATGCCTCTGTGTTAGCTAGTTTGAATTTGGAATTCTAATCTGATTGACTAAGTAACTTTTAGTCTAATTAGAACAGTAGGGTTTGTTCTTAATCTGCAACCATTTAATCTTCCGTCTCATTAATTGTACAAAGGTCTTTATAAATATGTAGATTGGGTAGGGAATAAAAGATTATTTGACCTTGAAGAAGCACATATAAAATAGGTGTACACTCTCTCAGCCTCCTGCTTCCTTTTATTATGCAGATGCAAAAATTGATACGGCTCCAAATCAAGCTATTGTGGGTTATCGGCAATCTCATAGCCAATTAGGGGACAGCATTCTGATGAGCCATACAAGTTTAGTAATTAGTATAGTATTTACATGTGAGCTGCTCACTGTGAATTTGCATGCAAATAAAAATGTGGCTATCAAAACCAATCAGAGGCAGCCCGCTGCTGATGAAAAATGTCATAAGGGTCCAAAGTGCAAAAGGGAAGTGCTTGTGAAGGAAAGGGTTAAGTGTCTCCAGGCCTCGAGTTCAGTCCTTTATGAAGAACACTCATGTTGAGGGTAAACGGCATTCTGAATGTGCTTCACATCTTTCCTTTGAGATACCGGCGATTTGTCCTCGGAAAAGCTGGGGACATGAAGTCAGGCAGGCTGGTTAGCTGCTTAGGATCTCCACCCTACTGCCCGCCAGCTAGGACTCTCTTAGACTCAGTTTTCTCCTTTTTAAAATAGGAAGCATCCCACCTTCCCCACCAGCCTGTGAGGCTTATGGTGAGATTAAACATGGAATTCCTGGTACACAAAGACTGCCCAGAGCATGTGCTTGTGTGTGTGTGTGTGTGTGTGTGTGTGTGTGTGTATGTGTGTGTGTGTGTGTGTGTAGTACTGGGGATGGAACCCAGGGACAGTCTACCTCTGAGCTACACCCCCAGCCCTATTTTTTTTATATTTTGAAACAGTGTCTGATTGAATTGCTGCAATCAAACCTGCAATCCTCCTGTCTCAGCCTCCCAAGTACTGGGGTTACAGGTGTGTGCCACCACACCCAACACATGTGCATTTTTAATGTATTTATTTTTCTTCTGACAGTATACATGGAAGGCTAGGAAAAAATTGTTTTGTTTTGGGGATATTTTTGGTACTGGGGAATGACCCCAGGGGCATTCTACCTCCGAGCTATATACCTCCCCAGGTGTGTGTATGTATGTATGTATGTATTTTTATTTTGAAACAGGGTCTTGCTAAGTTGCCTATGCTGACCTTGAACCTGTGACCCTCCGGTCTCAGCCTCCCAAGCACTGGGATTACAGGTGTGCGCCGCCACGCCCAGCACATGTGCATTTTTAATGTATTTATTTCCTTTCTTGCTTCTGACAATATGCACAGAAGGGTAGGAAGAAAGTTGTTTTGTTTTGGGTTTTTTTTTTTTTTTTGGTACTGGGGAATGAACCCAGGGGCATTCTATCTCCAAGTTATACTCCCAGGTGTTTTTATTTTATTTTGAAACAGGATCTTGCTAAATTGCCTAGGCTGACCTTGAACCTGTGATCCTCCTGTCTCAGCCTCCAAGTACTGGGATTACAGGCATGCGCCACCACGGTGTGCTAATGTAGTTTCTTAACAGCTGAATGAACCCATTGGGAGAAACGTGTTTTGGGTTTTTTTTTTTTTTTTTTTTTTTTTTT